>VYZV01011501.1:31189-82127 GCA_013401275.1 Pandion haliaetus | reverse complement strand
GCTCAGCTCCATTCCCGGTGATTTCTACCTCATCNTCTCCAACGTGGGTCCTTTCCACAAGCTGCAGTTCCTCACAAACTTCCCTGATGCAGGTCCTTTCCACAGGCTTCAGTTCTTCCCAAACTTCCCTGGTGTGGGTCCTTTCCGCGGGCTGCTCTCCAGTCACACACTGCTCCAGTGCAGATTTTCCCATGGAGTCACGGCCATCTTCGGGAGCCTCCGCTCCACTGTTCACCCCCATGGGCTGCAGGGGGACAGCCTGCCATCTCACCACGGGCTGCAGGGCCATCAGCCTCCTCAGGCGCCCCTCCTCCCCCTCCTTCTTCACTGACCTTGGTATCTGCAAAGGTGTTCCTCTCACGTTCCAACCCACACACACTGAAGGTTCCCCTTCTTAAATATGTTCTCCCAGAGGCACTCCCACCGTCACTGATGGGGTCGGCCTGGGCCAGAGGCGGGTCTGACTTGGAGCCAGGGGAACTTCCAGCAGCTTCTTACAGGAGCCACCTCTGCAGCCCCCTCCCCCCCTACCAAAGAAAACCGTGCCACACAAACCCATAACATTGACAAATGCGCATTTTTGCAAAACGAGCAGTTTTAGCTTGGTTCTAAACAGTAGCAAAGTTTCTAATTTCTGCATGTCAAAGCTGGGCTAAACATTGAGACTAGCGGGTTAGAACCCTACCCTTGAGGCACTACAGCTTTCCTGGGACTTCCTTGCTTGACTGCTAAGTTTCCATGCTCCTAGAATTTTGATTGTATCAAGGACTCGGTGCCTCACTCCCTACAAAGGCTGAGCAGAATCCACGACAGATGCATTCCTTTCCCTCAGTCATTTGGAAAGCCTAATCCAACACATGGCATAGCTGAGACAGGCTGCCAGGAGGCATTTTGGCCTCTGAGTGTAGATGTAGCTACTTTCTTTTCAAAGGTACTCACTGTTTTTTCTGTAAGTCAGTTGGTTACAGAAACCTGAGAGAGCCAAGCCATCTCTCAGAAGAAACCCCTAAGACAGGGACTCCAGAGGTGGTGACCAGCAACAGTTGTCCTCTCCCCTGCTGGAGCTGGGTCACTGCAACAGTGAGTACAAAACCCATAGCCCAGTAAGAGAAGGAGACACGGCACAGGAAAGGGTGTTTACTCAGAAACTTCCACAGGGAAATATGGGAGGGAGAAGCTGTGTTACCTGCTATATTCACAGATGGACTAACATATAGAGGCAGTTCTGGCATACAGACGCAACACTCATCTGTGTGCAGGACCTCCAAACACCTTCCCAAACAAACCTACATACACAAGCGCACTCTAAAACCTAGGAAGAAAACTTCTGTTCCTAATGTACGCTCTGAAACCTACTCCTCTGCTCACATCCCACTTCCAGAGTTTGAGCTCTCCTTCCCTTTGTTGCTTCCCCAGACTTAAAACTGGTAAATTCCCATCCTCCTGTGTCTGGGACAGCAGGTGCAGTAATGATGTGAATTGTAAATATGCTCAGCTCAGCTATGAGCCAGGCAGAAGTTTAAAAGCTATTACAACTTTGGATGGGGTTTGTATGGTTTGTCTTTCCTCACATACCAATCACTCCTGTTCTAGGCATCTGTATTTGGTTCTTTCCACTGGGCATGAGTCTGTTTAAGCTGAGTTAAATGTGACTTGAAAGGCAAGGAATTCCAGCGTTGTCCCGACATGTATTTCCCTAAAACTAGAAATACTATTATGCATATGAATCCTTTGGAAGAGGGTATTAACTGGTATTAACTAAAGTCCCCCTGTTTTACCTGTCACTACCTGCCACTTGATGCCGCACACAGGTGGGTTCAGGATGCAAAAAGAAACTCCCAACTTAAGTGGAAGGAAGATAGCAATAGTAATAAAATAGCGGCAGCTTTCATCTGGACCTCTCAATGAGTCAGGCTTATTTTAAACTTCGTGGGCCTTCTTTTGCTGTATCACGTCTTCTAAATTAAAGGACACAAAAGTAAGCCACCTTTCTAGTCTCTCAGCACTGCTCTTAGAACGGCTAATGGTTAGCAAAGCACGTAACAGGATGGGTGAGAAGTCTTGTTTGGGACAGTATTGCCACCGGAAATGCTTTGATAAGGAATGGACTGAATTTATGCCTATTCCACCCCATTCCTAGCTTTCGTCAAGGACTCATCTAACCTGGAAAGGGAGCATAACACTGTGACCTGCATATTAAAGGCAGACCTACAGCCAGGGGGAGCTCTAGGTACCCATGTGGACAGTCAGGATGTGGACAGGAACTGAAGTCTCAAAGTCCGGCTTCTCCCAGCAGTTCTTCTCAGAACTGAGTAGTTGCTGGTGTTACCACACTAAGACCAAAGTCTGCTGGACTTGAAGGAACAGCAGTGATAACACCCAGTATGAGCCTTGAAAACAGTCAGAATGACTGTTGCCTGGAATCCAGCTAAGACCTCTCTCCATAACACTGGGCGCAGATGCCCTGACTGCAAAGCAGAACTCTTCTTTGCTTAAGTAACCATTGGAGACTTCTCCAGAGCTCTCTTTTTAACGTTCTGCCAAGCAGTATTTTAGAAAGGATGCACCCAGTTAAAAAAAGCTGCACTAGAACCTTGTACATGCAGTGGTCCATGAAACCCATTTCTGCTAGCCTGAAGCCTCTCTGGAGGTCATGGTACAACTGGGAATTAAGACACTGAGGCCTGGACATGCCAGCAGGGGAGAAGTGGAAAGACTGTAGCATATGACCTGAGAGGGTCTTGGTAATGACCAGCACACCCACAAGACTCTTCAGGTCAAAGGGAACCTTAAACTGCTCCTTAACCTATTGTTAAGATGTAAAGCATGCAGGTTAGCCCCATCTTTCTCAATACAAGCTCTCTCTTTCTTAATCTCATACACCCCCAAACTGATTCCCTTCCATTGGCACTTACCTGACTTCCAAGGAAGCAAAGACATGCCCAGCTTGCAATTATACTAAGCTAAATACCAAAGTGAGCACCTGTTGGACACTTTAATGTGTCACATTTTTCCAGATTTTGACGTGAGATGTTTGCTTACCTGACAGCAACTAATTCCAGTAACCAGTGAATTCGAACTTGTTCAATGCCGCCATGTGGAACAGAAGAAATGTAGGCAAGGTTCATCTCTTGGTCTTTGCTCAGGTCAAATAGGTCAGCACGGCTGTGAGGTAAAGGGGGGCTTGAGACAGGGAGGGACAGAAAAGAAACAACACATTCCAACATTAACTAGCAGCTCCACTGGTTATCCAAAGATCCCTATGCTAAGTCCATACACCACCTGCAAAATCCTCCCTGGCATGAGAAGCACTGCCCAACACGAGATTAAAGCAAAATGGAGTTGCAGGGTATTTGGAGCTAACTGGCTACACATGTAGTTTGGCGAAGCAGAACACAACTCAGGTGCATCTCATGCCATGCTCAAAGGAAAGTATTACAAGCAGTCATTGCTGCACAGACAGCAACGTCAGGCAGCAGTGGCTTCAAGAAGCCATACAATGACAGTCATCTTGTCCGAGTAACTAATGTCTTTTAGACTTTGGAGTGGAAGTCAGACTTGCTGAGTCTGTAGTAAGACAAATACGGGCTTGATCTTCCTGCTGAAGTCTATGCAATGACATCAACTCTTGCTCTGCTGTGGAAGTTGCACATGTTGGAAGCAGAATTAGACCCTTAGAGCCTCCACATTCTTCGGCCATGTTCAACTCACCCCTAAGCATAAGGAAGCACAAGGAGTATGTGGCTTGAGATTTCTATGCTTGATGCTGTAAGCAGTTTGACCTGCTCAGAGCTATACAGCAATGATCATGTTAACATGACTTTGGTGTCTACTTATTCCACTGAAATTAACATAACACTGGGGCAAATTTCTGGTGCCTCTATCTCCACAGATAAATAGCTGCAAGATGGAGGGAGACCTCACTCCCACCCTCTACAATTCAGAAGCTTAGAACACTGCCCAGTTCACTGGGTTTGGGCGTCCTTAGAGACTCTCATTAAGCCTCCTGGTAATGTGCAAATTCTGAGTATTAAAGTATTTGTATTACAAGAAAGATAAAACAACACTGCCCCCAAGTTTTGGTAAAGTAATTCCACGTGTCTTCACATTGCAAAGAGAGGTGACTTGTGCTCTAACTACAGACCTTATATTAACTGTGTAAGTGAAAAAGCTTTGCCTGCCATGATCTGTCTTCTCTTATGGGTGGATCAGCTCTGTGCTGATTGTAACTATGCAGGGAAGAGTCATACTGTCATCCCCTCCTCTGTCCCCCTCCACATATTCATCCCACCTCCAAGGACCCCACTGAATGAACCTGCTGCTATATAGCTATCTGTGCACAAAGAGGGAAAAGCCTGACCCCACCTGGAAAAGAACTTGATGTAACTTTTGTCTTAGCTAAGACCCTGCCTGTCTATTACCCTGTCCTGCATCCTTATCTGAAAGTGCAAGTCTTGACACAGATTACATCCTTGTAGTGCTTCATACAAATCAGCCAGCACATGTGAACCCCTCCATGCAACTTCACTTAAAATCATCTCCCTGAGATTGCTTCAAGTCACACAAGTGAGACTGAAAAGTTACCAATTCCACTCTTACTAAAAATGTATCAGCCATTTGGGTCTTTTTAATTGTTCCATTGGATAAGGACAACGTTAACTGTCAGTTTTTGAAGCAGTGCTTTACCACTACTCTGAGATTCAAACTTGCTTCAGTTCAAGCAGTGGCAAAGATGGAAGTCAAGGCATAAAGCATTCACATATTTTTGCTTAGTCCACGCTGAATAAACACTCTGAACTTCACTCTGCTAGAGCAATCTAGCAGAAACCATCACAAGATACAAAAGAAAGCTGATAGAACAGTCAGTTTTGTTCAGTATCTGTCCTTTCCTGTTCTGAGTGGAAAGTGCCCATCCAAGCCTTGCATTCTCCCAGGCTTTATCAACTGCTGATCCACAGCTGTGCATTTACCCAACTGTCTGAAACTGTGATACAGAAAAGAAGCTTTAACAACTGGAACCCAGTTGCCTCACAGTATGAGCTTTCAAGGGAGCTGGGATCCTACAGCTTGAGAAATACCAGTGTTGGCCAGGTGTTACAACCGAGTAGCTGCTGACCCATGGAGAGCCCTTCCCTCTGCTGCTGCTCCTCTGGTTTCCCCTCATATGCTTTTCATGTTTGTAGCTTTACAAAGTTTCACACAATTAAAATCATGGGTGTTTCTTGGGCTGGAGTTTAAATGGGCAAAACTTACTATTTTTTAGGGGAGTTTTTCATTAATGTTTCCTAACATTGCAATTAAAATTAAAACAAAAAATGAAACAGTAAAAGAAAAAAAAAAATCCAGAAAGCCCAAACATTTCTCTTCATCAGAACATATTTTTGGTCCTGTTCTGTTTTCTCACCAACATGGAAAACTAATGGAAAATTTTTCAAGTTTTGCTTTAGACTACCTTTATGCATTATACAAAAAAAATGCACAAATTCCTTTTTGTCCAAAGCACATGCTGCTGATTTCATCCCTTTTGCAATTCTTTTCCTACAACTGTTATTTGATCCACTGTATGCCTAAATGAAGGAGATCATAATCAGTTTAGGGCAAGATACAAACACCGCTGAGGAACATACCATCTCTGGCTTTTGAGCCTGCTAGAAGCCTTCACGTATCTCACAAAACTCAAAGCCTGTTCAACCCCAGTTAGCTCACAAAGACTGGGCTTTCTCCAAGAAGCAAAGCACTACCAGGATATGAAGTGGTGGAGCTGGGATTTATGCATGCTCCCACCCATCCCCCTGACTTAGATCAACCGGACTCACTGGCCACATCAGGAAGATGGTGCATGTTGAAAGTGTCTTGGAAGAAGAACAAACTCCTAGAACAAACAGGCAGGGAAGCCCTGCCTGGGCCTATTTGAGAATGGAAACATTGAAAAGGAAAGGGAGTGAGTTCTAAGTATCAACACATGTGCTGTGCTGGGGAAGAGGAAGGACTCCACATGTCCGACGGCTCTAGCGGCAAGAGAGCAAGTCAGAAAGGGGATGTCGAATGGCCCTATCTTCTGATCCACTTTGTTTACATTAACTGGCCACTTCCCACGACCAGCTGCAGGCAGGTAACACCGCAACGGGCTAAGCAGCAACGGGCAGCAAGGTGCCGGGCCCTCTGATCCCACCGCAGCAGGCCCGGAAAAGCCCACGATCCTCCAGAAAGGCCGCGTCCTCACACCCTGGGCATTCTTTCCTTGAGGAGGGCTAGGGCCAGCCGTCTCTTACCCCGGCTGCTTCTCGCCAGCGGTGCGTGGCCTACCGCCGGGCGCCGGCGGCTAGGCTCTGCGCGCTTACCAGAAGCCAGTGCTCCTCCAGAAGTGCTCCACGGGCCTCTGGGCTCGCCGGACATCCACGTACACTACGTACGCCGCGCAGCCCGCGCCCAGCTGCACGGCCAGCCAGAGCAGCAGCCCCATGGCGGCAGGAGGAGCCGAGTCGCGCCGAGCCCACCCGAGCCGCGCCGAGCGACACCGGCGCCCGCTACCGACGCAGCACGGGCGCGACGCCAGGCGCCCGCCCCCAAGGGATGACGCCGGCCCTGTGGTGAGCGTATGGAATGCGCTTCAGGAGGCGCAGCTCAGGTAATTGGTATGGTGACGTCTCCGCCTGGAGCCTGGGCGTCTCGTACTTTTGTTGTTGTGGCGTAGCTAGTGACCAGGAGTTACTTCCCTGAAGTTGCTGCGCGGCATGCTGTTATTGCCGTTGGATTTCTCTTACAGGCCACATGAGGGAAGTATACTCTTACGCTGTTGTTACGTCCTCGTGCTCTGTGTTGACAAACCTGTGGGGAAGAGTAGTACTACGTAGTAGTGCCGGTGATCGAAACAGCCTTCCCCAAAAAACGTGTTAGGGGGATTGAAATTTATGCCCGTTTTTTTTCAGTCTAAACATATTTATTGATCTCAGTATGTCAAAGAGCTTTAAATGCACTTTATAATAGAGAGGCTGTAGATTGACTTGCTAAATGCTTATGTCTTATGACATGTATCTGAGAACTGGGTTTTCGGTGGGGGTGGGACCCTCTTCCAAAAGATCCCTCTCTTTTACGCATTGTACTGCCTTTGGGAATTTCGTCAAGCCTTGCCAACTAGAAGAATAATGTGGGGAATTTGGCCTCCCTTCCACATCCCCAAATACCACAGTAGCATTTCATTTTGTGTTCATTACTTCTGATTAATTGGGTGGATGGGGTTCGTCAGTCTGATTTCCAGTAGAGGCTTTGGATTTAGCAGGGGAAATCGTGGGCCCCTGTAGCTGTGCCCACGCCAGGGAAGCTGCAGAGCTGCCAGGCAAAGAGCTGGACTGCAGATGATCTCCAGCAAGAGAACAAAGTGACAATTGTGTTCATGGAAATCAAGGCTATCAGTCCTAGTGGAGCAACCAAAATTTGCCACCCCAAAAGCTCTGGTATTTCAGCCCCTTTCACCAAAGCTTTCTCTGAAGCAGTTGTGCCAGAGCTAGCAGAGGGGAAGTCAGACATACATTTACTCCTCAGCTCAAGAATATTGCAACTAGGAAAGGATTCTGCACAAGTAAGTTTATCCCATGTGTAATCCTGCTTGGGCCAGGAGGTTCCCTGTCTCAGAGGAGTAACAAACTGGGACCATCCCTAAGAAATTGCAAAGTGTTTTGGTTCTGATTGCTGACATGTTATTCCTCTGTTTGCAGCTTCATCTGCCTCTTGAGGCATTCAGTTCCTGGGGAACTTGTTGTGAGCTTACAAGGCTCATAGCCAAAATTCAGGCAACAGCATTACATCCCAGAGGCTCAGGTAGGAATGGCAATCTGGCATTGTGACTTGACCTTGGCAAGGGGGATTTCCCTGAATTTCTCAGGGCTGCTCATGCTGTGGCTTAGCTTCAGTACTCCAATGCCTTGGAAGAGCAGCAAGGCCCAAGCTGAGCTCTCTAGTGAGGTGTCCGTGCAGGATATTTAAGAGATTGCCTTATCCTTACAGGAAATGGCAGGCAGGCTTCTGCAGGGGAATACTTGTTTCCTCCAAACTCTGTTTTCTGAGAAGACCTGAGGAAGGTGTTAAACAGGCAGTAGAAGTACAAAGTCAAGTGAGATATGATGACCCAGGGGCCAATAGGCAGAGAAGTCAGCCCTATGCTGCTAGCTGCACCCTGAGCTGGGGCAACAACTGCCTTTGGGGTGAGTGCTGCTGCCCCGGCTTCTGTGAGGGTTGCTGGCATTTTGCCAGCTGCAGAGGATGGGAGGAAGGACCTCACAGACGTTGCTTCTCTGATTAGCTTACCCTCCAGAGGGACAAGCTGGAGGAGATGAACACCTGACTACCAAATGTCATACTGTGGTTTGTTGCTTATTAATAGCAGCCCTGCACCTCACTGCCTTTAAGCGTAGAGGGTTCACTGCGGGGCAGGCACAGATACCAGCACCTCCAGCACCTAGCTGCAATGGGCATGGAAGCTGTCCCTTGCAGAGGAGCCAAAAGCTCAGCCCCCAGCCAAAGACCTACCAGCAAATTTCAACAAAAATATTTACAAGGGAGAAACCCCATGAACCCCATGGTTTCCTACCACAGACTGTCCCCATTGGTGTCGGGAAGGCCCTGCAGACCACCCTGACTTTCCCTCAGAGACTGCCAAAACAAAGCTGTTGCATTTCAGGTTGTCCAATTTCAAAGTCGCATCTGGAAGACAAGGTGTCAAACCAAAACTATGTTCATTTGGCCAGGAAACCGTGGCTATTCTCGGACACGATGTCGGGCGTATTGTAGAAAGTCCTTAAACACAACAGAGCCGTGGATGCAGATGGTACTCTGCTGGCATTTTAAAGAAGTGTCTGTCAGAGCTCAGAGAAAGACTCTTTCCCAGGAGCCTGACAAGACCATGATCTCCAGACCGTTTCCGAGAAGGTCTTTCTCAGAGATGGGGGTAGTGGCTAAAGAGACTGTCTCCTTTGTTTACTACAAGTTCCCCAAGGGCACGGGAACATGCTACATTTAGCATATCAACCACATCAGACCAGAAGCTGCAAGAAAGACAAATACAAAACCCCTGCCAGAGGAGAGACAGAGAACTGGAGGCATCTATGCATCACCCTCAGGTTTCTTTTCCTGTGTCTGAGAATGAAGCTAACAAGATTTTTTCAAGGTAGTTCTTCTGAACTGCAATTCCCAGCAGAAAATCTTTCCTGCACAGTTGCCCTGGTGCCTCCTGCCAAAGAAAGAAGATGCAGCAGAGTTACCTGCTCCCTGTGAAGGAGCCTGATACGCCTCTGTTCCCAAAACATCTGCAGGGATGCTGCAGGGAGAGCAGCTGGGGCCAAGTGGTTTGTTTTTTCCCAACGAAGGTAGCCAACTGCGCCAACATGTTCCTGGAAGCACTTGCAGGCTGAATAACAGGCTACACCAGTGAAACCCAGGGGCCTGCTCTGCAGCTCTCCCAAGTCTCTTCTCCCAGGGGCAGGGAAAATGCCAGGGTTACCACAGGTACCAGCAAGCAGTTTCCCAGGAGTAAAAGTCTGATTCAGAGCTGCACACCTATGTCCAACTTGCTATGAGCAAGCATAGTTCTAGAGACCATCAGGCAGAGCCCTGATAAAGACCCTACCTAGCCAAGGGGAAGCTCCCCTATTGCCTTTGACTTTCTGCTCATCCAAGGGCTGGGAAGTGCCCAGCGGGAGGTTTTCTGTGGACCATTTTACCCACAGCTGACACTCCCCACCAAAGACACTGGGGATTTTATAGCAGCTTCCTCCTTCTCCCTGCACAGACTGGGAGCTCTTCCTGTCCTGAGGCATTCCTGAGGAGGCACATGGGCACAGGAAATAATGAGAGAATGGAGGGGAAGTAGCTGGAGAGCAGCACTGTGCACTGGCCCTTTCTAGTATGCTGAGGCTGACCCCTACTAGCTACCTGGCCAGCATAAAATCGTCCACTGTCTCAAGCTGGGCAGATGAGAGATGTAAAACCTGTTACTGCTTAGTTGCGTCACTTCTCACAGAAAGGCTGTGCAAAGAATTTGGCCCCAGCTGCTCTCCCTGCAGCGTCCCTGCAGACTTTTTGGGAACAGAGACATATCAGGCTCCTTCAGGCATATCAGGGAGCAGGTAGCTCTTCCTGCTGCATTTTCTTTCTCTGTCAGGAGGTACCTGCACAATACAGAGGAAACCAATGCACAGCAAATTTGGAGAGGGGGCTTTTCTGTTCAGATGCCTCCAGCTCCTTCAGCATTTAATTGAATTATAAACTTGGCCTCAAAGAGCATCCCTGGAAATGCCAAGATTGCATTGTCACATAGCCATCTAATCATGCCACACGGCAGGAACAAGAATTTTGCTATAACATATGGAACCTAAAGCCTAGAAAATTGTCCAGAGCATGGATTCTGCTCTTGGCCCTGGGAGGAAATGACAGACAGATATCTGGATATTTGTTGTAATAACTAAGCACTAATAATGGTGAGGCATTTCAGGGCTTAAGACAGCCTTTGCTTCCTGGATAACTTCACGTTGGATAACTTCATATTCCTACGTGGTAGCAGCTGGTCTTTGTGTCGATGGACTCAGCTGGACGGCCTCAAGTTTCGTGTCACATCTAATCCAGTCTAACCAGGATTTCTACCAAAAGGGCTAGTCCTGCTTTTCTTCCCTTCCATCGCTTGCCTGCTCTGCTGTTTCCCGTGTGTCAGGTTTGACAGCAAGGCATCTGAAGGGATGATAGTTCAGCTGGCTGACTTGGTGGGGAGCAATTCCTTTTTTGGGTCAGTTTGTTTTCTTGTGGACTGGCAAGCAGCAGAGACATGGCACCATGTGGCTCTGGCGTCTGGCAGTCCACAACAGAGAAAGCACAGGGACAGGGGTGGGAGAGAATGAGATGAGCCTTGACTCAGCTTCCTGCTGTTGGGCTGGAGAAGGCACAGTATGGAACTGCACTCTGACTCGTGCATCTCCATAGCTTCCATAGCATGGGCAACCTTTGTAAAAGCTAACTCTGAAGCGATCCTGTTGCTTGCAGGAGTCCAGCAAGCTGTATACACCCATCTCAACCACCTACTTGCCACTGTGCTTGTAATTGCCTGCAACATACTAAAGGTATCTGTTGATCAGACATATATATGTCACATTGGGAGTCTCATCAGCAATGCAGCATGGATCTTAGTGCTGCTTTTCTTATGGAGGGCTTGTTTTTAAAGCTCAGTTTATGACAATGTTGCTGCTTTCCCCCAGGACCTGGTGGGCTTTGTGAGCCCTGGGATTTCCTTCCTGCTCTTCATTGATTCATCCCCAGCCCTTGGGATAACTACTTGAACTGGATGTGGCCTGCAGCCATCTGCTGCCTTTCCCCCCAGGTGGGACAGTCTTATGCTGCCTCAAGACCTGCGGTACCTCTAGCACTAGGTTTCTGCCCACAGGCTGTGCAGATTGCAGACAGACATAGTATCTGCTCCCTGGTGGTGATTGCGATTGCCTTTGCTGGTGCTTGCTTTTCTCCAAAGCAGCAGTGTTGAGCCCCAGCTAACAGTGGGATGTGGTGCAGGTACACTGGTGCTTTCCTGAGAGGCACTTAAAAGCTTGAAGGTGCCTGGGACGTATCATTAGAGAATTGCATGGTCACCACTTTCGGATTAGCAAGGGTTGATCAGTTGGATAGGAGAGAACAGGGTGCTTTACACCCCTGTGTAGGGTGGGATGTGCCATTTCCTGCCAGGGGTTTCAGATTTTTCAGTGTCTGCTTCTTTCTCAGTTCCACAACATCATTTTTTTTCCAACTCCCACTTTTGGTCTAGAGATACAATTCTGACAAGTTTTAGAAGTGATTTATGGCTTTTGCACTGGACTTTCTCAAATTCATAGCTAAGGTGCAGGTTCTCTGCACTCTGAGGAGATCAATTGCTGTTATACAACGTAGTCTGGGTAGATGCAAATAGTCAGACTGAGAGTGCTGAAAATAGTTCTCAGCCCTTCACAAGTGCTTTCCTTCTCATTACTTAGTTTACCTAAAATGTGATTAGGAGATCTTGTTACCAACTCTGCAGAATACAACAAATTTAACAAGTATTACAGGGATGCTTGCAATTCTAGACTATCCATGTGCATATCTCCAATATCCCAAAGCTGGATGCATTCAAGGACAAAATATGATGTCTCCCTGCATTAGTGATACCTGTCATTCTACCCTGGCTTTCAACCAAGTGTATATAGCCTAGGGTTGCTCAATAAATGGTTTCTCATTTTGCCAGAGACATGGTCTGTAACATCCAGATGTCACCTCCTAATCCAGCTTGATTCAACATGACTTAAGGGGGTTGCTTTGCTACAGTTCAGCACTGTACCTCTACTTTTGTCTTCAGATGTAACCTGGTACATATAATTCCGTCATTACAAGTTTTAGGCCAAGGGCATTACATTAACCAGACAGTGTCTTTTCTCAGGACTTGTCTTGGTCTGAGCATGTTTTAGCTGTGGTAGTGGTTGTTTGGTGGTTCAGTGACTGTTGCCTAAGTTTTTTCAGCTTAGCTTGGTAAATATCATCGAGGGTAAAATGTGTCAGGGTGCAGCAAGGGCTAGGTGCTCCCTGAGTCAGAGCGAGCTAAGGAGGGCAGGGGCCTCACCAGCCCCATCCACTGCCTCTGAATCAAGGAGAAGGGTAGGCACTGAAGTGGCAGATGTGGTCAGCCCGGAGTCCAGACCATCAAATCTGGGCCAGGCAAATCCATGGTGACAGGACAGCCCTGAGCTCAAGCTGGGAAGTCAGTCTACAGATCAGGGTCCAGATCAACAAGGTCCATGGCCAGATGTAGGCAGTGCTGAGACTAGCACTTCTACAAGATAGCTGGGGTAGGCATTGAAGACCCCAGGCTGAACTGAACTGGGTTTCCTGGCCCCATTTGTAGGTGGGGTTCTAGGTGGGGGCCTTAGGGGAGGCTGGTCAGGGCCATTGAGGCCTGTTAGTGCACTCAGGCCCTGAATAAATGTCTGTCAATACAGACAGTCATTGCATAGTTCCTTTTGTTAGCTGAAGTTGGGGGAGGTTGTGTTGCAAACAGTGGCAACATGTACATTTTGTTGATAGAGAGGACCGTTGTGAAGGTGCAGTGTTTTTCCTATGCTAGATTATGTACTTCTTCTTCAGGAGTATCGTGGTGCTGAGCTTGATGCTAGTGTGTGCTACCTCTGCACTTAACTTGGGAGGGAAATAAGTCCAAAAGATTTTACTGCTGGTTGTAAAGTTCTGGGTTTACTCCACTGTCCCTGAGCGAAGAGCTACCCTGTGTCCAAGTGTCAAAGTTTAGCTGGAAACTAATGAAAACAAAGCAGACTTTATTAAGAAAACATAGAAAAATGGCCCCAAGCAGGGCTCAGGCAACCACCCTACAACCACCACAAGGACTCAGTGTGATATCCACTTTCTGCTCAGGGGAAGCTTATGTCCTCCCTGAATCTTAAGACTCAGAAGGACAATGGTGGGCTAAACATAAGAGCAGTGAAAGGGGATAGATACTAAGAATCTAATATATTTCAGTCTTAATCTTAATTTCAGGATGTTGATACTACTGTAATTGAACTAATTATAGCAATCTCCTGTATTTTAGTTAGACTGTGAAGACCTTAATTAGACTAACGATAAATTCTGAGCTCTGTATATAATCTGTGTTCCCTTTTGCTCATAGCAAAATTTGGTTTATAACATAGGGAGAGTGTTACACAGGTACCAGAACACATGGCATTGATATTACATAGCAGTCACCTTCTATACACCTATTATGACTGTGGTCACATATAGGAGAGACAGCACTATGTTGGCTGGCTGAGGATGATATACTATCTTGCATCCTTCTCACAAGCCACCTTATCTCCTCAGTTTCCTCTTTGGCTGCGTCAGCTCTACAGGGCAAAAATTACCTTTTATTTGTGTGGCACCCACATAGTCAGTTCTCTTTCAACTGCTTTAGGTCCTCTAGTGGAATGAGGGTTTGCATGTATTTAGCTATGGTCAGAGCATGTTCCACCCTTTGTTTTGAGGAAGGGAGGCTGAGTGTGGAGGAAAGAGATTTATTTCTCAAACCTTGGACAGTCTTTAGTACTATCGTTGCTCACTAGAACTGGCATCAGCATACAGGGTGGACAGGGGGTGGGGAGTTGATTTCCACAGCTCACTCTGCCAAGAGCATACAAAAAGAGCTGAAGCATTGGAGGAATGTTTAGTGAACTTCTCCAAGTGTCGTACAGAGGTAGAAGATTTACCTTTTGTTGCAATCTCCTCCTTGACTGGGAGCAGCTACAAGGCTTTTCCTCAAATTTGCGATGGTCTAGCAAATCTCAGGCAGATTGTGAACATGTGTAGATGGTTCCCTCCCATGTCAGACACAGTAATTTCCTGGGAAGCCTTCTGGGCAAAATGGTCTCTTTCAAAACTGTCTCTGCTGGGTGTTGCAAAGATGCAGCTGAAAGCAGGGCTATGGCCTATTCTTTTTACTTCACTTTTCTGCTGTGCTTAGCAAATCTTACTCTGTACTTATGCACAAAGCCTTTGTAATGTTCATTCACAGTAACCGTGAAGTTAGAAGGGGAAAACCACAACTCTTTCTCACCATCACTTGTGCCTTTGGACGGGCAAAAATGCGAAGGTCCAAAAGCAGATAGAGGGCCATGTGGCTTCAAAAGAGCACAACTGTCAGGAGCCTGGTTCTCAATATGGGGAGGAAAACATGCCTACCAGGATGGAAGACAAAGGATTTATGCCTGTGTAAGGACCACGCAGAACCCTGGTGAGTTAGCTTTCAATTGAGACCTTGTGCTAGGGAACAGGGTAATTTTGGTAGCAGTGCCACAGCAGAAGCTGTGTGGCTGCAGAAGTGCCCATCACAAGTTTTGGGTCTAGCTGGAGGAGGAAACCACACTGTCTTCAATTCTCTGATTCCTTATGTGCACTGGGTCTGAACAGGAAGGGGTGGTGAATCTGTTTATCCTCTGTCAGCACCTTTCTTCTGCATGACTGGGAATAGCTAAAGACCAGAAGGAAAACTTTTCATTCTGTGGTCCAACAGTGGCAGTACTGTGTGCTACTATTCAAAGAACATGAACCAGTGGACCTTTCACAGCACTGAATTGCACTTCATGGTGCTAAACAAGTGGAGGTTAACTCCAATTACTTGTAGCTGGGCAAAAGCAAATTCTTGAGCTATGGTTACAGTTTCCAGGTGCTCCCAGTTGCTACAACATTTGTGTCAGCTTCATTGCAGCTGATCCAGGAGGGAATATTTATTATTTATATATCTATACTTAATGGGTCAGTTAACTTATCATTTGTCATAATGCTTGGTAAACAGAATCCAACAGACACATTTTTTTGTGTGAATTAGAATTAAAATTGTCTGTATTCAGTCTGACAGCAAGTTTTGGAAATCTGCGATGCTGATTGTGTTAACAACAATGATGCCTCATGGTTTGAACTTTAAGTTCAGGTTATATGATAGTCAACATATAAATTGATACAGGTTTGGAAGCCTGCCCCAAAAATGGAAAGGCAAAGGATTTACACATTCGCACTTGTTTGTTCTACAGGACATGGATTGTAACTGACATTTTGTGCGGGTTGTGGAGAGACAGAGGCAAAAATAATAACAAAGTCCTCTAGAAAAATCAGAATGGCTGCTCTTTGAGTCCTTTAAAAAGCTTTCATTGGCTCATTTTGTCTGAACAAGTCAACCCAACTGTACTCAATTAAACTGTATCTGTTACAAAGCTGTTTGCCACTTTGACACCAAGTATAGCCTTAATTTCCGTATTAGACCTCCTGTGGCCATCACATGAGCTCATGAGGCAAGCCATTAGAAGCTCTTCCAGTTAGGAACCATGTCAATAATTGAGAACATAAGTCCTCTCCAAGCACTGTGTTTGTGAAGCAGGTAAAAAAACCTAAGGACATTGGGACACTTTCAAAACAAGAAATAAAGATGTTTTCCTCTGCCATATGGTCTTCTCAGCTGTAGGTCTGTATTGCTCATAATCAGTCAAGGAACCAAAGTTCAGAAATAAATGCTCTGGCTTTCATTCTACCACTGCTACAGCAAACCTGTGGTTTGTTTCTAATCCCTTTTATATCTATCTT
The DNA here is from genome assembly GCA_013401275.1 of Pandion haliaetus. Classification (NCBI taxonomy): domain Eukaryota; kingdom Metazoa; phylum Chordata; class Aves; order Accipitriformes; family Pandionidae; genus Pandion; species Pandion haliaetus. Next base: position 66,002 of record VYZV01011501.1, on the reverse strand, counting down.
GTATAAGTCCTAATTAATGTTTAATTCCTTACCAAAGTCTTCCATTAGGGATTCACTTTATTTCTGGGAGGCACAAGGCTATCACATTTAACATGTATCATTTGTTTGACAGTTTTATGGTTCAGTTGGAACAATTTGCAGAGCTGTCCATCAGTATCTTCCCTGCAGCTTTGCAGCCTTTCTATTTTAGTCATGAACTGCAGAACAGCGTAACAGGCCACTAAGTGATACTTAGAAACTGAAGGAATAAAGTTCAGAAAAGCCACTGGAAATACTTTGCCTAATGATTTATTAATTTGTTTTACTTTGTTTTGCAAAGGCTTAATGCTAGTCCATGAGAAGAGGAGCTGTGCTTCAGGGACATCTCAGCAGTCCAGGACTTGGAATATTTTTGTGTCATGGGATTACACAGTACTTCTCACCAAGTAGTAACACTAACTGTCACTTCTTTGAAGCTGGGTGGGGGGATGACAAACACCTGTGCTGTCTTAGCATGGGCTTGACAGTGCACTGTGGAAGGCTGGTAAAAGCCTTTTTGCACTCTGAGTGTTTGGGCATCACCTGGTAGGGCAACAGCAGGAGAGAAGGGAAGAGATGTCAACACTTCAGCTGTTGGGCAGCTCTGCAGGTGCATTCATTGCCTTGCAAAACAGGAACAAGTCTGTGCCCTTATGCATCAAGGGTTGCACAGTCTTTAGCTGTCTGTGAAATGGCTGTGCCTCTCCTCTATGCTCCCCAAAGGTCTCTTTAGGTACTTGCATACAATTCTCAGGCATATCCCCTCCCTCGTGCTACCTGGCTTAGACTCATAACAGACCTTGTATCTTTACAGATTTACCTGTGTTCACAGTTGTACACAAGTCATAAATGGTGACAGTTTGTGATAACCTTCCCACTTCATTGCCATTCCAAATGATAGTGCAGGATATTCATACAGCATTTCATACAGCTTCCCCAGGATGCCCATCCTTCTTCTAAAAGAGCAATGACCAGTCCCAGGGCAACAGCCTCTTGCCAGCTGTTCTACAATTTTATACAGTGCTCTCTAGAGGCTTTTTGTAATGGCAGAAGAGTCTGCTAAAGCACAGAGTGCACTCACATGAAAAGAAAAGCTTGGGATTTGCACCTCAGACTTGTATTCATGCTTAGCCTGATACAGAATGAGAGAAACAAGTCCTGAAAAGTATGTGTTCATAGTGGTACCCAGGCTACAGCAAGATGGACTTGTTGGGTTGCTTGAAAGATTGTTACTATGTTTGCCCACAGGTTTCAGTCCAATGAGAAGGGGTAGGTTATACTTGTGTGTAGATAATTCATGGGAAAATTTCTCAGGCAAGGTTTTCCCATTTGCACAGTGGTGGAGTGGATGTGCTCAAGTTAACTGAATATTCATTTTCAAGGAGCAGAACTCTTAAAATAATACATGTTAAAACTGGCAATTTTTGAAGTTCAAACAATATATTAAAACAGAACACAAGGTCATCCAGCTTCAGGGGTTTGCAGATGCTTCCTAAATAGACCTTGTGAATTCTTTTGCACAGTTAGACTTCTCAGTTTTACAACTTTCTGAAAATGAACTGGTAAACTCCTTGAACTAGAGAGCAACTGCTGTCCTCCAAAATCCAAAGCAGCTTTAGGAGCTCAACAGACCTGAGCGTCGCACACTCATTTGGAATTTTATGGGCATATGCTTCTGTACCATTACACGCTGTGATGCAGCCTGATCTGGACTGGACAGGATCATCAGTGGGTTTAGATTAGCACAGTGCATCAGTTTCAGGTATGCCTTGCACTCTTAGGGCCTTCCCAACCTATCAACATGATTAATAAAAATTTATATGTATGCACACACAAATGCACAGATATAAGTTCCCCTCATCAGGGGAGTCAGCTCCCAATTTCTTGTCAGTCAGAGGTTGCTGTCTACAAACAGGTCTCCTTGGAGTGATGACATCCTGTATTATCATTTTTCTACACGGTGGCTTAATTTTTCTTCATGGGGCATATTTTGCTGCTCCCAGATTTCCATGTTACTCCTCTCAGTTTCTGTCTAACCAGAAAGGATGAGAAAGGATGATTTTTTGGGGGGAAAAGGCAATGCAAAGGAACAGCACTAGAATCTCTACTTTCCAAACCATATCCTCTGGCTTGTATTTTGCAAACTTCAGCCACACTGATCAGAAATTCTACAGAGTCACTGGAATTGTTGGGTTAAAGGTGGAAGGATGAAACAAACTATGGAAACAATAGAAACAATATAGAACTCAGTAATCTCTTTGATAGCTTTTTATGACACAGATAACAAAGTATTCTGTGGGTACAGGCTACCAAGGCAGTGAAATCTAGAGGTGTTTATTAGACTGGCTTTAAATTTTTTTTTTTTTTCCTCTCACAAAATTAACCATTTTATTTTCAAGAGAAATCACTTTGAAAAACACAAATTAGGACACTTGAAAAATTCCTATTGACCATAGAGGTGGCCGCGGAAAATGAGGTGTCTTTGCAAAGAATGTGTCTCTTCTTTCCATTTTTGCCTTCTTTCAAACTTCGGCCTTGTCTGAATTGCAAGGCTTCTAGACATCTCTAAACTAGGGGGTCCTGTTGGCTAAGCCAGCAACATTTTAGTTCCAGCAGATGTTAGCTGTCATTGCTGCTCACTCCTCATGGGTCTACTCAGGGAATTTCACCCTTTGCTCTTCCTTGTCAAACTGCAGCTCATTGACAATGTAAATATGTTAGACAAGCACTGACTCTCTTGCCTGTCTTGGTGCTGATGTTCGACATGGCACCAACTTGCTGTGATGCTGTCGTGGTTTAACCCCAGCCAGCAACTAAGCACCACGCAGCCGCTCACCCACTTCCACCCCCCCCAGTGGACTGGGGAGAAAATCGGGAAAAGAACTAAAACTCGTGGGTTGAGATAAGAACGGTTTAATAGAACAGAAAAGAAGAAACTAATAATGATAATGATAACACTAATTAAATGATAACAGTAATAATAAAAGGGTTGGTATATACAAGTGATGCACAACGCAATTGCTCACCACCCACCGGCCGACGCACCCAGAAGACTCCCGAGCAGCGATGCGCCCTTCCCAGTTCCTAAAACGTCATATGGTATGGAATACTCCATTGGTCACTTTGGGTCAGCTGCCCTGACTGTGTTCCTTCCCAGCTTCTTGTGCCCCTGCAGCTTTCTTGCTGGCTGGGCATCAAAGGCTGAAAAACCTTGACTTTAGACTGAACATTACTTAGCAACAACTGAAAACATCAGTGCGTTATCAACATTCTTCTCATACCTAGCTCAAAAACATAGCACTGTACCAGCTACTAGGAAGACAATTAACTCTATCCCAGCTGAAACCAGGACAGATGCCCAGTGGATCACAGTTGCCACTTTGTGTCACTTCTTGCTCTTCATCATGTTTTCCCTTAATGTTTGCGTTTGTGGCCCTTGAACTTTAAAGCTGAATTTGCACCCGTGAAGCCAAAGGGTGTCCTGCCAATTTGCGTTTATCTTCTTCACTACTTTTGTTTCAAAACTGCTGAATGTTTTGTAGTATGTATGAATGACAGTTGAAATCTGCCTGGCCTGCTCTGCACATTCCAGCTCAACACATGCTTCAGCTTCAGTCGTGACTGGATGTTTACATTCCTTCTTATGCAGGTAATGCGTGCTGGTTTAAAATGCTCTTAATAATGTGCTATTGGATGTTCTGCCAAAAAGCAAATCACTGCGGTTAGTTACAGCACTCTGCTGCCCAACTGTATTGCTGATTACTATCATATGTTTTGCACTAATTTCTCCTTCATTAGATATTTGTATAGTGTTTTGCACTAATTTCTGCTTCATTAGATATTCGTATAGATGAATAACTATATGAGCTCAATATAGTCATGAGCTCAAATACAATATATGTACAATATTCTAGTTACAATGCCTTAAGGCACGTAGCACAGAAAGCTAACATAGGACCTGCTGCACAGCCTCTGGAGGCCTGCAAACGAATTGTCGTGTTTTTCCTCACTTCTGTCACCCAGTTTTCTCCTTAAAGAGAAGTAAATTCTTCTCATCATTCATGTAAGTCTGTCCTAATTATTATCTATCTGAACATCTGACTTGTTACTGCCTATTTTGCAAATTTTAGGAGGTGTCGGGTGGTACAAGCATACAGCAAATAGAGAGTCTGTACCAGTCTCACAGTCTAGAGAAGATCTAAGAGGCAAAGCATTGTTAGCCTGTTGTGCCAGATGAAACAAGGGGATGAAAAAGGGTGTGATCTGTCTGACCTAACCTAAGCTACCCAGAAGGCAGAGTTATCTAGTACCTGCAGACCAGGCTCTGAGATGTCAAGCTCTGCAGCAGCAAATCTTCTTCCACTGATAACAGAGAAAGCCTTGAAATGGACACCTCATTTCTGGATAGCTAGAGTTAGATGGAATTAATCCCCCATTAAACAGATTATCTACTTCTGTGTGAAGCAAAGGCAGGAATATCTCAGCTCTGCCTAAACCTAAGACCACATCACAAAGACTGTGGCATGGCAACTGATGTTGAACAGGGCAACACCCCTGTCTAATCCCAAGCCTGTGCACAAAACTTGAAGCCTGTCCCCTTCAGACACTGCCTTGCTCATAGTTAATAGTCAGTGGCAATTCTTGTGTAACTAAAGAAGATGATTTTTTAAATTAATTTTTCCACTTCCTCCCTCTCTCAGTCACAATGCTCATTATGATGTTGCTGTTATTCACCTTTCTTCCTTCCAAATGCTCTTTCAGAGCACAACAGAAAAGATGGTTTCTGACCATAATGACATCAGTCTTTCTCCTTACAGTTTTTGGCCAGAGGCAGAAGAGGTATTGATGGCTCAACCTGTCCTAGAAATGTCTGAACTCATAAGGTTCACAAAACCATGCATTAAATGAAGTGTACAGATCTCTGTAGCTGTCAGACAGTCATTTAACAAAAATAAAGCATTGCTACATAAAGAAGAAAGTCACTTAACTTTGCTGATGGCCTCCCATGCCTCCCTCAATAATATGAAGGTGTCCACAGGAGAGATGGGCAAGTCTACCAACCTACCAAAAGAAAGATCCTGCCACTTGGCTCTTGTTAACCTGAATGCACCTGTTTGTGCTTTCAGTTACAGAGTTACTGTTTTCTTACTGGGATTGCTCCTTACATAGTAGAGGACAGATTTTTTTTCTTTCTGAATTACCAGATTTGGATCTTGTCATCCATTTAAATGGGAATGGACAGCTAGTCTCCTTTGGCAGCCTGGAAGTGCTCTCCTTCCAGATGCAAACTTAGGCCAGCCCCAAAAGGTTAAAAAATCATAACTCACGCATCCCAAAGTAACATGTTTCAGGACCACTGGAGCATTGGTCACTTACACTACGGCGTCTTTGTTCTTTGCGCCTCTGCATATGGTGATTGATTTACATTCTGTCAGTCCCACAGCTGTCTTTCTCAGTACACTTTGTTTGAGAGCCAGCAATTAAGTAATGAACAAAGTGGATTAAAAATATTTTCAGCTGAAGTCTGGATTTTTGGCTAAGTGGTTCCTTTTGCAGAAGGATGGCACCATTTTCTAAGGGTAAAAGAGTCCTCTCCCTGCCCTTCATATAAATCAACTGAAAATTGAAATATTTCATGTAGGAGGCATGTCATGATGAGATTTCATGGGAGATGTCACTGGACTACTTGCTCTTCTGAGGCTGCTGTATGTCACTACAGTCATAGCATGCTCATCTTCTCTCCAGGAGCTCTGCCAGGGAGTTTAAGTTTGGGCCAATACTTCTTTTCCTCATTTTTCATTTTTTACCTAAAAGGAAATTAAAATGTCTTGTGAGAATGTGCATGATTTTCTGACAAACTGAATAAATGGCTCAGAAAACAGCTCTGGGCTATTTAAAACAACACTGCCAAGACGTGTTGGCACAATCTGAATACAAGTTCTGTGGCAGAGTGCAGACTCAGTTTTAGCAATAAGGTAACAATTTTCTCATTCAAAGAGGACAAAATTCACCAGAGACTTGCACCAGTTCCTTCTGGAGAAGAAATTGTCCCCTGAGAAGAATTCTGACCAAAGTTCTTAGCTGATGGGAAATCCAAGCACACTTAATGTCTTTTACTGCATATCAAGGATCTGACATCAGTGCTGCTCTAAACCTGTGTACTTTGATAGATTTTCATGGAGTCAAACAAAAACCACAATTTACACAGTTTCTCAGTTCCACATGGAATTTTAACAGGACCATTGAGGTCTGACTGATTAAATTCCTGCCTGTTCCTGTCATTCATTTTGCTCCAAAATTTCTCAGGATTTTGTGTCTTTAGTCTTTGCCAGAAGGGCTCCTGCTGACCAATTTCGAGTGGACTCTGATGAAAAACAGAAATAGGGGCATAATTTCAGGTGAAATTATGGTTGTGAATATGCTTCATTGTCCAGGAAGTATCCTTTTGTGGTTCATGCCTTAAAGTCCACATTTTCCTGTTGAATTTTTGTTGACTTCCGTGATTGCTCAGTGCTTTGGCTGTTCCAGGTGTTCATGTGGCCATGGAGACTTTTTTCCTCCATGCCTTGTCTCGTATACTAGGGTAGATACTGACTCCTTTGAAGATGGGCTGTCTCTCAGTATGTTTGTGCAGAACTCATGCAAAGTTAATATTTTTGACGCTGGAATATTGGCTGCCCCTGCATTACAGGATGGCATCTTCAGTGCTCACTGACTTTGAGAAACTCCAGAAAGCTTTAGTGACGGTTTGGGAAAATAGGTGGAGAGAGAGATACTGCATTCTGTCAGACTCAAACATTTTTATTATTGCTTTTGTTATTCCAGAGTGAGGGTACAGTCTTTAGGAGCAAAAGGGGAATAAGCCAGGTTAAAAATACAACATTAATACTTAGTAATCAGAAGGAATCAAAACTACTCACAAAACCAAGCACAGATAATCCCAGATAAGATAGTTTCTTCAAAAGCCACAGGACAATAAGGATGAGAGCATCGCACGGACTCAGAAACAAACAGGAGTACTTAACCCTCCCAGCTGCCTAGCTTGTTTTAACAAAGGTGGGAAAATGGAGTTCCTAAATTTTTTATATTTTTGCTCACCTGTTTTCCATTTGTTTGCACTGAATATGGCAAATTCCCACAAAAACTTTTAGAGGTATGTCTTAAATATATTGAGCCCTTACAAAATACTGCAGCACCTATCTTGCTTCCAGAAAGATATCCTTCTCTGTCTTCAAGAGTCCCCTTTACCATGTGCAAACACCCTTGCAGTGTCCATAAAAATGGCATAAATGCCCTGGGAGATGTTGCGGGACTAGACATGAATTTTTAAGAGAAACATTTGTAAATCATTCCACTGTTCCAGAATAAGGAGTAAGGACTGAAGTCTTGACAGATTTCACAGTTTATGGCCTTTTTATGATATGTGGAGAAGCTGTGTTCTTCAACATTTGCATCACCTGGGGAAGGGTTTCAGGTTTCAGACAGAGGTACCATAGCTATTGTTAAAGGGGTATTGGTTTCGTTTTATTACAGGGGAAATCAGTGAAGTGAATGTCAGAATACCTGCTGACATGGATTTTTCATCTCATGCATTTACATGTTCTCCCAAATCGCATTTTTTTTTATATTGGCTGGGCTGCCAGCTGGGAGCTAGACTTTCAGCTTACCCAGTGCATTGTCAAGGCTTTCCTCCAACATTAGCAAGGTACCAGATTTTACTTAGGTGTCCAACCTGACAAAAGCTTTCCTCTCACTTAGCTTCTCTTCAGTTTCTGTCCTCTGACAGAAAATTAGTGGCAGAGGAATGCCAAACTGCCTGGTCTATATGTGGTGCATTTCTGAGGTTTCTATCCCAGTTGGAATCTGACATTTAATGAGACATAAATGGATACAGTGTTTATCGCCATGTAGTCAAGCATTTGTTATCTCTGCTGCACTTGGACATGCGGTGGGCAGGAAGCTTCCAGGAGATACACCTATGTTGAGAAGTTTTATCCTGCATCTCTCTCTTTTGCTTGTCCAAGTGTTTGTTGTTCTTCCTACTCCAGATTTTGGGATAAAAATTGGGAGAGGTACTGTATTTTACTTATTTCCTGTCCCAAGGGTTTTATTTTCTGTATATGTTGCTAATGGTTAAAGCAGGAATAGAAAAACTGTTCTTTATTTCAGCCCAGCTTCCTGTTCAAACAATATTTATGTGGTCACATATTTTTTTCTGTCTACTCACTGACCCCTCCAAAGGCCAATTTATAATGAATTTTAAAGGTAATTAAGTTCCTGCAAATTTGATGTGAATCAAAAACTGCACAAAGGGAAGAAACCAAATGAGATTTCCACTTGGTCCCATCTGAAGGAGCAACAGGCAGACTATCTTGTTTGGAAGTAACCGCATGGCCAGTCATCATATATGCATTAGTCCACTAATCGGCATACGCCTAGCTCTTGCCTAGCTTCTACACATGCTGCTTTGTACCCCTTAGGGATCTAAAAGGGAGCAGGAGGAATGGTTAAAGCTGTTGAGGTATGGGAAGGTTAGAGACAAAAGATTCATGCACAAGAAATAAGGTTTCATTAGTCCTCCAGCTCACTGACTGACTGACTATTTCCCTCATGGTAACTATGATCCTTTTTTTCAATTATTAGTATTTTTTTCCACACTAATTAATTTAAGGACCCTTCCCCTGCTACCCCCCCACCCCAGTTTCCAGCCACAAAGCTCCCCATGGATTTTATTGTTTCTTTGGAACACACCCATGAATTTGAAAAAACACTTGTTAAGTTTGAAATCTCAGTCCACTAGAATATGTCCTCAGAGAAGTTACTCAGACAGTGTATGAGTGTATTCCTGAATTGTCAGATCAGCAAGAGTACCATTTGGTGTGCTTCGTCTGCGTGGCTCTGTTCACATGGTGCTTGAGTTACCGGCTCCTCACAATGGTCTATTATTTGATGAACTCATCAGGGTTAAAACTGGGAATTTGCATTGTCATTTTGAGCAGCCTAAACTTCAGTTAATTCTACCAAGAAAGAAATGTGGATGAAGAGGAAATCTGTCTTGATGCCTATACAGAGTTGAAGCCACATTGTCTTCCAGTAATTCTTTTCTAGGGCCATCATACTCCTCCCCATTTCCAACCAACATTCCCTTTTGTGCTAAACCCTTTAATACTCTTCTTTACTTTCATCCCTTTTAGGCTAGGAAATTTCAGATCGTCAGTCTGGGACTCTTTACTGCAGTCATATTCCCATCACTCTCTTGGTCAATCTGACCCTGTACCCTTTGTTCCAAGACACCTACCCTTTCCAGTCATCATACTCATTGCTATCATATTTTCCCTAACAATATTGCTACTATATCCATTATCCTCAGTGCAGGAAGAGGACATTAGGAGACCCCCCTACACTCGCTGAATCAAAAAATTCATCATTTCAAGATATTATGTCATAGCATCCCTTTAAGTATTTTCATTTACACTTCTGTGTGATTTGGTTTTTTTCCCTTCTTATCAGATGCTAAATGTCTTGGAAGTAAAATGTTGGCTATACTAGCATCTCCAGATGCACTGCAGATGTCAATGTAGAATTAGGTGGCTTCCAAGAGATCCTGCTCAAACTTGCGCAGTCTTTACGTTATTTATGTTAACACAACTATGTGCATAAACAAAAAGATTGTCTGCTGGTCTATCTCCATTATATCCTTTCAGAGTTGCTTCAAAATATGTCTTGCTTCTCATTTTGGGATTAAGGAGAAATGGCATCTATGGCAAAAAGGTCAGAAGAAGGTACAGAAACATCCAATCCACCTGTCCCTACAATGTAAAAGTATGTTTGCACCAAAGAAAGGTATTTACATTAGAGAAGTGTGGACACATGTATTTTACATGTTGAAAACATACTCCCAAGACTTGTTGCTTTAGTAAGAATGCTAGAAAAGACAAACAGAGGTGATTGGTTTGGATTTTAGTTCCTTGAAAGGGATCAGGTTTTATTGGCCTATGTAAGTCTCCATCAAGTTACAAGAAGAGTTGGTCCAAGCTGGAGGTTACTGAAGCTAAAGTAAGTGATGCTATTTCACTCCATATGTACGATGGAAGGTGTTTTGGGGACATTGTCATCAGTGATGCTTTAGCTTATAAAGGATGGATCTTTGTGTTGTACTCTGGGTACTGCAGCTGCTTAGCAGGGAGCATCATGGGAATAGGCATCCCCATTAATGTACTTGTCTACTCAGTGTGTAATGACTGCCTGGCTTACCAGACTTTATAGCTGGGGCAGCAGAGGGAGTCTGGCAGAGGTATTGTGGTTCAATCTCTTTAAAGCAAAAGAAAAAGGAAGAAAGGACTGTATCACAGAGGAAGCTACTGAACTGAAGAAATTCTATGCTTGATATGTGGAAGTGCCCTAATCAATGCAAGCTACAAAGCCTCTTCCCATCCATCATTTAAAATATGACTAACGAAAAAATGCTTTAATATAAATGATCCTGAAGCATGAGCCCATTACTGTGCACATTTGCACACAGTAGCTGTTGAAGTTCCATCCTCACTTATGCTTCATATCTCCTGCACACTAGAAGCCACTGGTCAGTGCCTAGTGGCTCGGAGAGCAAACACTATTGGCACGTGAGGTCCCAGAGCAGAAGGGCCAAAACCTGGGGCTTACACATGGGCAAGATCCAGGCTTTGCTGCAGGGAGTGCAGGAGATGAACCTGCCATGTGAATGCACTGCTCAGGGTGTGAGACTTGACAAGGTAGACTGTACTAACAGTTAAGCAAAGGGTAATGATGTGGAAGTGCTTCTGTGATAGTTGAATGTCTGCCAACAAGGCAGTGAAAACTGGATTCCTAAATGCTGTATTAGCCTCCTTTATTGTAGTGATATCCAGGAGTCAAACAAAACAGGGGATCACAACTGTACTCAGCCCTAATACAGGTTTATAGAAACCTTCTGCACTGATGAGACTGTAATCAGCACAGACAAGCCAGGTACAGCATGTGAAATGTCAGAGCAAACAGCAGTGTAATGCTTTTCTTCTTCAGTGCCCTGGGAAGAGCAGTGTTTCTCCACTTCCCTATGGCTCTCACTCCACAGAAGAAGAATAAAAAAGGAATGGAGAAGTGCTGCTGTTGATATTGCTTCTATGCAGCTGTAGGAAAATATACTGGGTCTCTGAAGAATTTAGGGTTTGGCAGGCTGGTGTCGCCAGTTGGATTTCCATGTCAAGAATTTGTGGAGAAGGTAAACCAGATTTCACACAGGTGGAAGTGCATGGCTCTGCACATCTATGCACACAGAGGAGAAAGGACAACATAATGTATTCAGAGTTGTCTGAGAGTGAGGGTGTTTGTGCATGTCTCAGTGTGAACATGGGAGGTGCTGCTTCGGCACCTGTGGAAGCTGATACATGTTTGTGCTTTGTGCTGTGCATTTCAGTGTTGGAACGCTGAGCTATGGCAGGCGGAACAGGCTTCAGAGGACAAAATATTAATGGGGGAAGAGAAGGGGGAGCACAGAGAGAGACAAAGTGATCTCAGATATCAGGGTGAAGAGGAAAAGGAGGGAGGACTGGAAAGACAGTGGTTGTAGCAGGCATAAAGGGAGGAGAAAGAATGAGTAACAGAAACAAAAAGGAGTAAGAGAAGGGGGAGGAAATTTACCACTTTTCTCTCTCTCCCCTGTCTTTCTCATCACCTCTTCATCCTCTGGTGCTTTGTCCACAAGAGGAAAATAGGCAGGAAGATGGGTAGATAGAGAAGAAAGGAGAAAAGAAATGAGAGGAGAGAAAAAAAGACAGAAGGAAACAGGTTTGGAGGAGAGCAGCAGGTTGGGAGTGAAGGCTTTGTGGTAATTGGAGTGTTTTCAACATGGGCAGATGCAAGGTGAAGGGGAGAGGGAGGAAAAGGAAGTGGGTGCAAGGGGCCAGGCATAGGCCAGATTCCTGAGGGATGGCACAGGAGATTAGGACAGTGCCATGATGAAGTGACAGAAGGATAACATGAGAAGGAGAACACGAAAAGGACTTCAAGGTCGGGGGAGTTGACAGGTGGAACTGAGACCTAAAGCCCATCAGACAAACATTTGCCTGCTGAATTTGGGCAGAGGGGGTAGGGCTAGGGGAATGCAGCTCGGAAACAAAGAGCAGGAGTAACCAAGAGAAACAGCTGAGACAAAACAACTCCTGGATGATGTCAGAAGGGATAACGTAGGGAGCAATGATTTGCTCTGCCTTAGTAATAGATTAACACTTTTTAGTGAAGGATAACTCTGACAACACAATTAATAGATTCTGAAGTTTTGCCTCCAGAAGGCATAAATCTTTGTGACCATTTTGCCCAATTACTTGTGTGAAAAATGTCTCTTGGTGATTTCCACTTTGAGCCCAGTGCTCGCTGAGATAGAACACTTCTCTCAGAGGGTTGTCTCAGAGGTGGCCTCTGCCTCCCTGCCTAAGGTCTGCAGTACCTTGAGTGGCTAAAAAGCCTGCTTTATTTCAACTGGAGTTATGCTTAGCTTGAAGTACCTGGAAGGTGACAGTCTCCAACTGCCATGAATTCAGAACAGAGCATTTTAAGGTAAAATGTCAATGTTCACAAGCAGCTGAGTTGTCCATGCAGCACAGGCATGGAAAAAGTCACTAGCCCCAGCCAATAACCTCTGCAAGCTAAACTTTTCCTTCATCACTCAGAGCCTGCAATGCAGCTTCATGTCCCAGCCTTTAGAGCTTGTCCTTCATTTGCCTACTCAATTAAAGCATCTCCCACTTTTAGAAATCTCCCCTCTGTCTGTGAGCTTTACCAAATTCCCTCTTTACCTTAGCTAATTCACAAGCTGAGATTGACTACAGAACTGTCAGTAAAATGGTGTGACGTGACTGATACTTTCACTATCCCATTACAGTTTCCTTCCTCTGGCATAATTTTTATTAGCAGTAGGTGTCCCATGCCCAGGGAAGTACTGTGTGAATATCCAGATAGGAGTGAGCTGTAGCTAAGTTGATTGCTTCCTTAACAGGTGTCTGCTTGCAAAAGCAGGAAGTAGCAGAGTAGACATTAACATGCAATACTGCTGAGATCCCAGCCATCTTCACAGCTATTTCAGCGCAGCCATAACAAGCAAATGTACAGGTAGCCCTAAGCAACAAAACAGTGAGAAGTGGCTCATCCCCCCACAGTGCATCTAGACCAGCAATGAAAAGGGGAACACATGCCCCTAGGTGCAAACTCAATTGCCTGGTGGTAGTTAGCAAACAGTCAACAGGGCTGGGAAGTGAACTCCCACACTGGGTTCAGTGGGTTTTCAGCAGGTGGTCAGGTCATGAGTGGCTCACCATGGAAAAGGTGTTTGTCACAGCCCCACTGCATATGAACTCATTGCATTGTCAAAGCCTACAAACAATTCAGATATGGCTCTCCGGCAGTGAACTACTTGTCTCTAGAGGGAAAAATCAGCCGTTCACTCCAAAAGTCAGGATCTGTCATTAGGATTGCCAATAGCACTGGGGCATGTACCTTCAGACAGAGTTACAGGGCACACAGGCAACCCTCTAAATGGGTCCTGATGTTTTTTTCACAGTCAACACCATGCAACTTTTACAATGTCAAGCCGCAGCAATGCGCATCCATGTGCTAAAAACCTTTACAATGGGCAGATTTTGTGCATCCCTGCAAGCTGCTTGTCCTCTTTTGCCTGAGTCACCTCACCTCAAGAAAGGCAGCCAGAGATTTTGCTCTGAGTCAGTATGTCCTTGGAGAGTAGAAGCACATGTGAAGGGCCTAAATCAGCCTCTTCTTCCATACATGGAGGGCAAAGGAAGAGTGAAAGCCTGCCAGTGTGTGCTTGCTGTTTGAGCCTGGCTTGTTGACACCTTCCTTGGCCAGTTCATGTTAAATTCAGTTAGGTACCTTCCCTAGCAGCAATGATTCACAAACTTTTTGCTCTCCCTCCAGCTGGCTTCCTTGTCACTGAGGCAGTACCTCAGCTGGTCTCTCTGGACTCTCCATCTGGATGCATCGACCACTTGTCATGGCCCAGTTTGAACTCTGCCTTCCTCTTCAGCCTTTCCCAAAGGCAGCACGCACTCCAGCAGCATCCTACCAGCAGGGCAGGTGTGGCACAATCCCTCCTGCCATCGGCTCACTGAATGATTGGTATTACCTCCTAACTCAGCTGGCTTCCTCAGTCCCTTCTTCCTCATAACAAAGCAGCTCTTTACCTCAAATGTGGCAGAAAGGATCACCTTGGCAGCTGGCCTCCCATTGAGAGGGGAAACACACTGATTAGTCTCACCACTGAAGACCTTTCAGTTTAACCCAGATACGCATCTGAAGGTATGTTAAGTTCTCACACCCAATTCCCTGGCATGTCAGTTTCTTGGAAGAACGAGAAGTTTGGAAATGTCAAAACGTTTTAATTTGGGGTCAGTTTGTTTCCAAATTGCACCTGATTATGTTACCATAGGTCATCATTCTACAAGCACTGGACTTTAACAGGAGTGCATGTACCATGACTACAGCCAGCCACAGGTGTCCTGTGATGCCGCATGGCTGTGTAATTCTGTTAGCCGCAATGCATCATGGGCAGCATAAATTCAAGGAGGAAGTATGAGCTTCATTGGATAAGGTGAAGGAACTGCAAGGATATGGACCTGGACTGTTAATGTGATTCTAACAAACTGCAATTTGGGAAAACCAGACAAAAAGCAAAATGGGTTTTGTGGTTTTTACTTTTTTCCCTTGGAAAATATTGGCAAAATGGAAATCTACAAGAAAAATCACTATGCTGAAACCCACATTTTCATCTGAAAATCATTTGTAAGGAGAATTTATATCTAACTTCAGCTTGGAGATGCCTCAAGCCATGCCTTGTGGTCTCCACTTGCAACCATGTTTAGTTTGCTGCTGCTTTTGAGAGTGCGGGATGACTCCCAGCCCCTCAAACACTCTTGTGGTTTGATATTTTTGTTTTCTCATCTCTCTGCTCAAGGCCCCCTGACTCCAGTGAGCTCTGGAGGAGGGCCTCTGTTAGTAGTCCTCCAAGATGGCCTTTTCATCCCTCAAAACTTGCCATGGGCAGCTCTGTCCAATTCAGTTATCTTGCCTATGGAGGCAACTCATTCCTTAGTCTCTTTCTTCCAGACAGACCTCTTCCCTTCTACCCATATTTTAACAACAACTTGTGTAGAAGATAAATCACTTTCTTATCCTGAGCTGCAGCATCGCCTCTGTGTTCTGCAGCATGAACGGCATCCTTTTTCTGTTCATGGCTTTTCTCTTCTCTCCGCACTTACACAACAATGTAACTGCCTGGAAATCAGCAGCATTTCTGTTTTGATCAAATCATTCACCCAGTCACTCAGACTAGTTCATGCTGGATTGAGCACACATAAAGGAGATTCCCTGTCCGAGCTGCATTCTGGGAGGCTGGACGGCACCAAGTAACCTGTGGTGCCTTCCATCCCTCCACAGTGAAACGGGGCCCTCAGTTTCTCAGATCCTTTGCCTACAGGTTCTTTTCAGGCATTCCTGTTGCAAGGACATGCATACTGAATGCTTGAGGAGTGAACACTCATTAATCTCTACAGGATCATGATCTCCATTTTTTTTAACTTCTGTGATTAAGAGTAACACTGTGTCCCAGTGAACTTGGCCTGTTGGGTACTTCTGTAACAGCACCTGGTATTTTTCCTTTATTCTACTGCCCCATTTCCACAGTAGCAGAACACTGGCACAGGAATCACTGCACACAAACACAAAAAAAATGGTAGAAGAACTGATGTTGTGAGCTGACTTGTCTGTCAGGAAAGAAAACATGCTTAGTTGTTCCTGTCAGATGACAATAATAAATCTGCTTGCCTTAGATTTATTCGCTCAGAATACTGTCAAGCAATTCTATACATGATGCTGTTTATTTCAGTGTTTGGATGGTTTCTGGTAGAGGTGATAAAACCATATAACATCCATTTCTCCTGTTGCAGAATTAGTCCTCAACCAAGAAACTGAAGTTGTTTCATCTCTGCATTTTCTGGCAGACTCACTCAGGTGAGCACCAGGCAATAGCTAAAGCAGCTGCTTTTGGATGAGTGTTCTTTAACCAGTGGGTGGAGGGCTCAGTGAATTCCTCCCCCCTCCTCCCCTTCCCCCTCCATGCTGGCTGCCCTGTGTCTTGCCTTCTCTCTCCTGCACTCTTATACATTCCCCCAGAGGCAAGGGTGCAGATGACTGGAAATGTGAAAAGTCACCTGATGGGATGCTGCCTGACTCCCTTTTCTGCACAGCATAGATCTCCTCGCCTGGTGGTAGTGGAAGCAACTCTGCAAGGCTTTGCTCTGCTCAGCAGACTGCAGAGTTTGCTGCAAATGCAAAAACTGAAATCCATCTTTGTACCGCCTACTTACCATCCAGGGGGCTTGTATGCCTTCTTGCCTTCTGTTTCTTTCCCCAGACCTCTCTTCTCAAAAGGAAGCTCTATTCTGCTGCTAGCAATGCATTCTGAGAGGTGGCTATGTTGGTGTTACCCTGCCTTCTGTGTGTGGGCATTTGTGTTCACATCCTTGATTAAAGGTAGGCTCTCTTTGATACTAGTCTCTTAAAAATTTTCTAGTCACTGTCTCTGCTTCAGTTTTCTGGAATGAATTCAATGTAAAGCTTCTACCAGCTATTTCTAACCTGAAATCTGTAACGTTTCAACAGTATTTTAAGAGAGCTAAAGCAATACTAGTGTTCCCACATAAAACTCTTCATTTTGGTTTGATAACTAATTGAGGAACTGTTTCTAGCAAAGAATGAAAATTAAATAGGAGTTCTAGTAATTTTATTTGGTGCTTGAATTTTGCAATTGCTTAAATAATGCAGGCTAAAGATGTGCACATTCAGTACTTACACCTTCAAAAGTGAGAACTTGATGTATTTTTGTTCACTCTTGTTTGTGATCTATAGTTAAATATGCTGGAGTGATTTCCATGCACAGGTCTCACTGAGGTTCTGCAGGATTTTTGCTTTGAAGACACTACGTCTTTTTTTAAAGTCTCACTTCTGCTGATGACCAAGACATGTATCAATTACAGTGTTTGTGTTAGCAAGGCATAAGGCATTCTCTTGATAAGAATCTCTAACTCAAATATAAAAATGAAAGGCCTAAATACTTGTCTGTTTCTGTTACTTTAAAGCATGTCTCTGTTAAGAAGCCAGTAGAAAAATTTCAAATGAAACATGAGTTTAGACTCACCGGCTTTAGTTATGAGACTTTGGTAAGAAATTTATGATCCCACAGTAGGGTACTTCTAGTCACAGTGTGATGGATGATGCTGTGGAAATCTGAAAAGCAAATTGCAATTTCCTTTTTGAATGGCACAATAGATGATATACAAACGTCCAAACTTAACAGACATTCATGTATATTCTCTGGATGATGCTAAAAGGATGAAACAAACATCAAGTCATGGAAGTTTTACTAGCATTTTCTTTCCATACATGTAAGTCACCAGTAACCAACATTTCAGCTTTTAATTGTGATAATCCCCTGAATCTGACCATACTTTATATCACCTTAGAGGCAGAAATGTCATTTTTTTCAAAAACAGGGGAAGGGTAGCCTAAATATGAAAACAGTGCAGTGTGCTGAGACTAAGCATCTCCCTGTAGGATATCTTTGCAACCACAAGCCCTTATGTTCACTGAAGGAAATGTAAATTGCAAGTTTATGTCCTATGCTGTGCCAGAGGCCACACTGCCTGACACAAACCCCTTCTATGCTTAATATGTGCAGTCATAAAGGCTTAGCATGATTGCTTTCCTGACATGTTCTCGTGCAGTCTGGGACTAACTCAAAAACTTAATGACTATGTATCTGAAAAACTAATTTTTCCTCAGTTGTATTAGTAATATCTTTGGCATCATCATATAGCTTTGGTAACACAGCTGTACTCAATATGAGGAGCAAGTTCTAAATCTTTGTTTCATTAAGTATTTTCAATTTAAGTGCTGAATTACAGTAGTGCATTGAAATAGCAAGGTTATTCAAGAAAAGTATTTTTCTGAGCTGATGTCACGAGAGTCCACATGATTTAATCTTTCCTTTTGAAATCAAAGTCTTTAGCCTTTAGCACTGTGAAAATAACTGTTTCAGGTTTGGGCTGTATGTAACAGGTTAAGAGCATTCTTCTTGGCTCTGCAGTGAGGCAGCTCAGTATCTGTCACGTACCTTATTCCCACTAAGCCATTTGGTCTGTCCTGCATTGACTGGGAGTTACAGTTATGATCTGCTTGTTACCCAAGAAGAGCTCTGTATTACAAAGATGCATGCTATTCTATAGGAAATTGCAATATTTCCACTTTTTTTTTTTCTCACAGAACTTAATAAAGTAACTTTCTTCAGAGCAAAAATTGTGCTATCTAAAGAGCTGAAATGGCAAACATGAGGATAAAATGTAGTCACAGTTTTTTAGAACAGGAGGCATCATTATAATGACCTAATCAGAGTCCCTGACATAGATTTTGCTTCAGTAGTTGCAGCCTTATGCTTTTATTTTCGGAGTAAGTAGCTATGCTTTTCATAAACTCTCAGTTTTACCATAAAACTCCCAAAGATGAAATCCACCACATTTCTTTTCTACTTCACACCACCTTACTCTACTTTGGTCTGATACCAAGGTGGGCCAAATGGAGGCACATAAGCAAGATCCAGCTTAGGAGACATTTCCGTTCAGGCCATTACCTTACCCTTTGAGGAGACAGGGAGTGGTGGGCAATGTCCTGCAGGAGAATGCTTTCAGCTGACAGCATACTGGCAGCCCTCTTCTCTCTGTGCTCCTTACATGGTCGCAAGCACAGGATCCAGAAATATAGCATGGACTAGTATATTATCCAGCACCTTCTTTCCCTGTTCCTTACCTCTGTCATTGCTGTTCTTTCTTTACCAACACAGACATCACAGCCTGTGAATCAGAGGAACGGTTATTTCACAAACTCTTCTCCCAGTACAACCAGTTCATCAGGCCAGTGGAAAATGTGTCTGATCCTGTCACAGTGTATTTTGAAGTGGCCATTACCCAGCTTACAAATGTGGTAAGACTCATTACAGAAAGCTGCTGAAATTTGGAAACGGTTGCAAACACACGCAAGTTGCTAAAGCAGCAGATGTAATTGTGGTGGTTGCACTTACAACTCTCATAGCTGACATTGTCATGTGTGCATATGTGTACACACTGAGACCTTTGGTGTTCTTTCTGTCAGCCGAGTCACTCCAGTTGCTCAAATGAGTGGTTCAAACTACGCGGATTCATTTGCTTACTCTGTAGCATCAAATCCCTTCACTCCAGGCAGCAGCCTCTGGCACCCAGAGCAGCAGCACCAAATGTTCAGGTCCACTCTCCACAAGGCTAGCCCACTCCAGAGACATCTGTTTGTGTCCATGTTGGGTAACGTGGCCTAGTTCTCCTGTGGGCCATTGTCATTTCCCAGTGGTCCCAAGAGATAAAATCTCTTTTTTTGCATGCTTTTTCAGTCTGTTTGTTTCAAAACAACATAAGAGACATGCAGCCTGCAGAGTGGTGTTTTAAAGCAAGGAGCTGGTGATGAATGTTGTGTGTTCTGGAGTGCACTGTATACAAGGGTGTGTCTGAGGTGACAGACCCGCTGGGCAGGGCAGAGGGACTGTGGAAGAAGCAAAACCTGACCTCAACCCTTGTGGAAGTCTGCTCTGTGAAGCAAATTAACCACAGAACAGAGGGTGAGTTTTGATTCTGAGGTGCCTAGTTGAGTCCTTAATGAAGTGACAGGCAAACAGTGAGGAGCAATATTCAACAGCAGACAGGGAACTAAGTTATCTGAGAGTATAAATGAAGGTATTGTAAGTCCTCATGGTGAAGGCAGTTGTCACCTTTTGGAGTTCCTTTGTCAAAGTATTTTGTTTCCATGTTACAGATAGCTTGGCAGGTTTCAGCAGTTCTGTCTCACTTTGCAGCCAGTGGCTCCAAGTGCTGTCTTTGGAGAAAGAAAAGGAATATCATAAGTAAATCAGTAGAATTTTCTCAAGAAAGAGTCATGATTTTTACAAGAACCTACATAGTTTAACCTGTAGACAGGAACCCTACAGGCTCTTCAAAAGTATCTTTATGCCTTATCTTCAGTACACAATGTTGAAAATTCACCTGCAATGGTTTCTACCTTTGGCTTGTAAATATCTTAAATTTTTTGAGGCCACATCCTTAAAAACTAAGAAGCACCCAAAGCAATATTCTTGCAGATATTTTCATTGTGAATGTCAGCTTTCATTCATAAATATATGTAATATGAGTCTTTCTGAATACTTTTAGGCTGAAGGCTCATTAGAACAGGATCCATCTTTTATTTTTGTGTCTCTTGTAGCACCTTCCTGATTCATCACTGATTGGCAATAGCAATAATTGACTGTAAAAAGAAGGTCTCAGTACAACAGTGACCTAATTTAGTTCTTGCTGAGTGCATCTGCTCTACAGGTTTGCGCAGAAATGCAAGAACACTGTAGTACAGAAGCCATTTTCCTTGAATCTTGACTAGTACTGTACTGTGTAAACAGAGCTTTTTAAACACTGAATCCAACAAAACATATAGCTACCAGCAGAACCTTATTCCTCTGGTACTGGTCAGAGCAATTGTAAGTTTTGTATTCTCCATGTACTCAGGCCCCTGGCAAAACAGTGCAGCTCTTTGTATGTCTGATATTTGTGGGGCATAATTTTTCAGTAGAGCTTTAAAAACTTTTCAGTAGAGCTCCACATGACTGTGCATAATATGTCAGCCCCCTGAAAATAGCCAGAAGAAATCTGGTATCAGTTAATGTGGAATTCTAGTTTCCATTTTTATTGAATAAGTTTGTGGCCATCTCAGGATACTGTAACTGACTTGTGGAGTGAAGATGTGCATGCCTGTGTTTCTTTCTAGGATGAAGTCAATCAGATTATGGAAACAAATTTGTGGCTAAGACATGTAAGTGACTGCATTGGATTTCTCATCCATTTTGCATTGATATGATGAAATGTGTGTTACCTTGTAAGCTACATCTATAGAATAAGTGCTTGTTTTGTAACAAGGATTTTAAAGGTATGAATAAGGAAAAGCTCCATTAACCAAAGCCACATTTGAAAAAGTCATTTCTTTATTCTTATTTCCAAGAAGTTACATCTCCCATCTTTCCTATGTGGTATCCTCTCCTCCAACTTCATGATCATTGGTTTATCTGGTAAATGTATCTGGACATACCCATTAAAGAGTGATTAAATATGCAGGTCTGCAGTCCTAGGTCATCTCCATACTGAAGATTCCAACCAAAACATTATTAACAAAAGGAACATGCCTCCATTTTTCCTGATGGTTTTAGCATTTATACATAGACAAAGATCCTTAGAGGACCTAAATTGCTGAGAAAAACAAACCAACTTCCACAAAAAACAGTTTCCTTAAGACACTGATTGTGGTCCACACAAAGCTTTCTGTAAAATATACTGTACTTATGATCAGGATCTTCAGGGTAGGCTGCGAGAGCATGAAGCATGGCCCTAAGATAGGGCACTAGACAGCAATGCAAGACAGGTGCTGGGCATCCCTCACTGCTCTTGACTTGGTAATTCACTACCTCTGTGGAACCAATAACGTTCCCTGGCAGCAACTGCCTGTTAGTGTGTGTATGTACCACCTTTCTCATTAGGATGCCGGTCTCCTTTGATGCTGGCCTCCTTTAACCTGCAGGCTGCACTCTCATGGCAGCAGCAGCAAGGCTTGTATTTCCTCTCTGCAGTGGGGAAGTAACCTTGCACAAGTAAGGGTCTATACTTATGTAGCAAGACAGAGAAGAGATCTCAGCATGTCAGCAATGGATAAAAATTGGTATCCCATCCCCTCACAGAGAAGAGAAGCAAATCAATGTGAGCAATACTCATATGTGTCCAGTGTTTCTCTAAGCCTTGTCTTTCAGACCATTGTCCCCTTCTATACATGCTATACTTCAGTCTTTTATCATAGCTTGTCATTTTACAGGAAGATCTGAGAAGCAGATATTTGCTGATAATACAAGGTTTTAAAATCCTTGTCCATTCTTCTTTCAGATTTGGAATGACTACAAATTGCAATGGGATCCCAGAGAATACGATGGCATTGAATTTGTTCGAGTACCAGCAGATAAAATTTGGAAACCAGATATTGTCTTGTATAATAAGTATGAGGAACACTTTTCCATTTTACCCTTCCTCTCAAAAGTGTCCTCTTGCAGTGTCCATGAAAGACATTTTACTTTCATGGTAATTTTCTTTTCTTTGCCTTACTTGTCTTTCTAGTGCTGTGGGAGATTTTCAAGTTGAAGGCAAGACCAAAGCCCTCCTTCGCTATGATGGAATGATCACCTGGACCCCACCAGCTATTTTTAAAAGCTCCTGTCCTATGGATATTACCTTTTTCCCATTTGATCATCAGAATTGTTCACTGAAATTTGGCTCATGGACCTACGACAAAGCCAAAATTGATCTTTTGATCATTGGATCCAAAGTAGATATGAATGACTTTTGGGAAAATAGTGAATGGGAAATAGTTGATGCTTCTGGCTACAAACATGACATCAAATACAACTGCTGTGAAGAGATCTACACAGACATAACATATTCCTTTTATATTCGCAGGTTGCCAATGTTTTACACCATAAATCTGATCATTCCCTGTCTCTTCATTTCATTCCTGACTGTGTTAGTTTTTTACCTGCCATCTGACTGTGGTGAGAAAGTGACTCTTTGCATCTCTGTGCTTCTTTCTTTGACTGTATTTTTACTGGTGATCACAGAAACAATCCCATCCACCTCTTTAGTAATTCCCCTCGTAGGTGAATATTTACTCTTCACTATGATATTTGTGACTCTGTCAATTGTCATCACAGTGTTTGTCCTGAATATACATTACAGGACTCCAACCACACACACAATGCCCAGATGGGTAAAAACTATCTTTCTTAGCCTGCTCCCCAAAGTCCTGTTGATGCAGAGGCCACTAGAACCACAGAAAAAAAACATCTCCAGAAAAAACAAGAAAGGATCATCCAATACGTCAGGCAAGTCAAAGCACAGCAAACACAAAGACACAAAATTACACAAAGAGCAGCGATGCAGTCACTGTGATAAGGCAACTGAACTCACTACCACCAAAAGAGGACAACTGAGCCATCAGTCACTGAAATGGATGGCAGAGCACATGGAGTACTCCCCAGAAGTGAAGGATGTCATTAGCAGTGTTCAGTTCATCGCAGAGAACATGAGGTCTCAAAATGAAACCAAAGAGGTAAGGAAGGTAACCACCCAGCTGGGCATGGTACCACACTTCCAGCAAGTGAAAATGTGGTCTAGGAGGGCAGCCCACAGGAACTGGAGTTGTTGGGTCTAGAGAAGCAAATTTTGAGACCTGTGAATGGGTCAGACTTTCCTACAGAAAGGGAGGAGATAAACCATCCATTGGGGATGGAATAAGAAAAATGAGTTCATCTGTTCTCCCTCTATCCCCAATGGATGATTTAAGCAGCAAGACCATTTTAGATTAGACGTGAGGCTCACCCTTCAAAGGAAAAGAGAGGAGCATGAGCTTGTTGCGGCCATGAGGAATGAACTTTGATCAGCAGTGGTTCAGGCAAAGTTGATCCTGCTATAGGACAGGGTATAGACTAGGCGGGACCTTTCAAGGTCTCTTCCAACCCTATTTCTGTAGATCCTCAGAAACAACCCTCTACCACTGCTCACCAACTGCTTAGCCCTAATAAGCAGTGACATGTCAATACTAAGCATGCTATTTACCAAGCAGGGTGCTTTTCTGTGTTAGTAATGGAACAAGCAGATTTGGGAACTGCTTTTTCAAGAACAGGGCTTGCCTGTCAGTGCAGTAGTTCATCTGGAGAAGACCTATTCTCAGCCAGTGATAAATCTGGCAAAGATATTCCTTTCAGAATACTGTTCTTGGTACTTTGTTTGAGTCTGGTGTGTTCTGGTTTTTTTACAGTGATTTGACTAATTGTGTCTTCAGCAATACAGTATTTTCAGCCATGACAAACATATGTTGGAATAAAGGTTGAGTTTTGGGGGAAGACAGCTAAACAAAAACAGGCAACAGATGAATAAAGACAGATTTTTAAAAAAGGAGAGAGAGGAATTTAAAAATGAGACTTGGCATTTGACCTAATGGATTTGCTTGTGTGAGGTTATAAATCTTTCGTCCTAACTGGGATTACTGTCATAGAAAATTATGCGCATTGGAATTTAGACAATGTTTTGCTTGACCACAATATTTTAGCCCAGCTCTCACTGCCACACCAGCTGCATGAAACGTATCTATGTACCATATTCAGCTGTTTTCTCCAATGCACTCCAGAAAAGAAGAGGCTTGCATGAAGCAGTCCGAATAACATGCTGCCTTGATTATACAGCTCATGATTAAGTCTTCCATTGCCAGTTTTGCTGATTTGCATTTTGCAAATCTGTCCTGCCACATGAAATTGTATTCTTAGTCTGGTGTGTGCGTCAGCAGCTCTGTATCTTACCTTTCAAAACATACTAAGGATGGGAAGCAGGATTTTGCATTTGAGAAAAATCCTCTCTTTGGGGAAAAAAGGTTTGGTTTTTTTTTTCTCAGGCAAGCACTGAGGAAATGATTCTGCAGGCTGCTTCTGCTTCAGCCAGACATACAAAGCCATATGGGTGTTATCATGCACTAGTGCTGTATAAATAAAAGCCCTTTAAAAATTGTGGCAACATCTATGGCAGCAGGAGTTCTTGCTGCATTTTCATTCACAAGAAGTACAGCAACAGCCTCTTGGAGGAAGACATCAAGAAATTTGGAAAACAAGTGGAAGATCCCTCAGCAGAGAGCTCTTAACCAGTCAGTAGTTTTGTATCAGCAAATGTTGTTCTGATGCAGTGGTCCTTGTATGTTGGCACAGTTTAAAGGACAGCAACTTCATTGAATGTGGTTCTAAGACATACATATCTCTCAGACATACAAAATCCACTCTGGCCTGCTTAGCACATGACACCGCAGCTGTCCTGTTTGCTGAAATCACTGGGGCTTGATTGGAGTGACAGTGTGGGAAATCAGGCCAGAATAGCAAACTGTCTCTTGCCTGGGCTGTCAGGATAAATCCTCTGACAGGGTCTAGTGATGTGCAGCTATGGTGATTCTGTCTGCTGTTAAACCACGCCATTCTGCACCCATCACATGAGCAGGTCCTTTTTCTTAATGTCAGCGTCACAGCCATAGCTTGCCAACAGACTTGAATATTTAGAAGAATTCAGCAGACTAGGACAGTGTTGAATGTTCTCAGCCAAAAGTGGTAAAACTATTAGAAAATCAGCCTTCTCTAAAGACACTTGAAAAGTGCAGCAGCTATAAACACAACAAGCAACATTCTTGACTGCATGTATGTTCTTCCTCACATTCAAAAGTACAAGGGACATTTCTACTGTATAATGTCAACACACAATTGCATTTTACATTACATATAGTTTATCCTTTTCATTTTTTTTCTCTTGCAGGTGGAAGATGATTGGAAATACGTAGCTATGGTGATAGACAGAGTATTTCTCTGGGTATTTATAATCCTTTGTGTGTTTGGAACTGCAGGGCTCTTTATCCAGCCGCTAATAGCCGATACATAACTCGAGCCACTCCTTTTTATCCACTTTTGTTCTTGTTTCATTTTCAGTTCGGAACTGTCCCCTATATTTCTCTCCTCTTACATAACCCCTCTGCTCATCACCTACTCAGCACCCAGCCATAGAGGAAAGGAGAAAGAGAGGGGAGGGTCTACTGGGAAGGCAAACAATCCAAACAGAATAGAAGAGGACTGAAAATGGGAGATGAGCATGTGGTCTTTCTATGGTGGAATGCCTGGGATTTTTAGAGTGCCCGCCTGTATTTTCCTCAGTGAGATCAGCAATACAGTCGAACTGAGGATCACAGGAGCAGATTGAAGTTATTGAGCTTTCTCCTTGGTTTCAGTACAGGGTGCTATTAGGACAATTCAGGCACTTCTGAGTGCATTGCCCAGAGAGGACTCTACCTGGCTTCATTTTTCTCTCCTGATCATAACTGTTCCTCAGCTTTGAGTTAATTTACATTTCCTCTCTATTTCTCTCCTTGTACAACAGCTAGTCTTTGGTATGGCACTTAGATGAGGTACCACAGTCCTACTGACTGGACCAGTGCTCCTTATTGTGTTCTTGTGTCAGGGCAGCCCATAATCAAAATGAAAGTACAATCAAACCAATCCCTTGGCCCTGTAACGTTTTCAATACAATCTAAAATAAGGGGTCCCCATCTTTTGCAGTATATGTACACAAAGGAGGGTCCGAGATCAACAAAGCACATGTTTACATTTATGTTTGAAGTCAGACAGGTCTTAAGTACTTAATCATAGTTGAAGACAAACCGACTTAGTATTTTGCACTGCATGCAGCCTTGCTGACATCATTTGAAGAGTCACCAAAGAGGAACAACCTGGATGCACTATGGAAAACTAGAAAAGACCTGAACTATCTGTGGTTACTGTGTAAGGTATACACATTTGAAATCTACATGCTGCTAAGACCTTTAAAAACTAGTTAATCTGCCACTTAACTTTGCATGTGACCGAAGTCCCCTTTACTTCCTGATACTGAATACCAAGACCTTGGTGAGCTCCAGTAGGATTTCCAAGCCACATTTTTCTCATCAGGTTAATAGTGGTCCCAGTCCACAGGTTCTACTCTGAAAACTCTTGCTTGCTCAGGCTCAGACATAAGCCCACAGGGAAGGGTTTGTCCTTGAGTAACGGCTCATCACAGATAAAATTGACTTGACAGGATTGGATTGATCTAAGTTTTCCTGTGTTTTTAAAACCCAAGACCAATTTGGATTACACACATCCCAGCAGGAGAATGCTGGCTATCATGAATCCTATGCAAAGCTGGGCAACTTGGTCTGAACAGCTCTGCAGCTGTTTTCTGTTTGCTGGCTCCTCATGGGTCAGTTCTGTGTGTTGAAACCTGTAACTGTGGGGACACTTCCCTTTGGAGCTGAGGTTGCTACTATATAACCAGGTGCCCAATCCTAGTGTACTTAATCCTGAAACACTTTGTAGATGTGCACCTGATGTGGTTTCTATACTATGTGGACAGTTTACACTCAGGTCCCTTGCCTGTTTAGATTCCTCTCGGTTTTGTGCTGAAGGATTCTTCTCTAAAAGGCACCATTCCAATTAAAGCCAATGGCTTCAAGAGTAAAAAGCCCTTCTGTCATATAGGAGGCTCTAAATTTAACTGTACAGTGTCAGTGCAGTGTTTTCAGTGTCTGCCATGTACCAGTCTCTGTTTTGAACATCACCAATCCTGGGAAAGTATGACTCCGTTTCTGAAGTCCCTGACTGGCCTTTTACTCTCTTTTGATGCTCCATAATAAAGAGAATAAGACTGAATAAATGTATATGTCAGAGATAAGGGTGGACTGACAAGAATATAACTGTCTTAAGCCAGTAGTTGAAATATGTAAAGTCATTATTTTCTAGAAGAAAACCGTATTTTCTGTAATCCCCCTGAATGTTGCATAATTATGTATTGACTGACAGACAGATGTATGAACAAGCATGTTTTGTTTTGTCAGCCTGTCAATTAAATACCACTGCTGGGATATACTTTTTTGAAGAATTTGTATTTTTTAAAAACTCCTTACTGTACGACATAGTAGAGATGCTACTAAATGACATTTGCTATGCTGGCTCTCTAATCAGAAAGGAGGGGAGTGGAAAGAAAGGAAGGAGAGCTGCATTCTGAACCTGAAACCTTAATTTCTACAGAAAAGACACCTGACCACCAGCTTTCACTGTTGCAGTCTATGACCACAAACAAAACATTGTGGCTGAAGGTGTACTGCATTGGTGTCTTAGGCATGACAGATACTACCCTGCAGCCAGTAAGCTGACTTTAGCAAAAACCCTGGCTTTTTGTCAAAGCATTCACAATTGTACAGCTCCTCATCTCCAGTTAGGAAGCCTCTGTGCCCCAGCACCAGCTCCCTGTCTGTCATTTTGTTGCAGATGGAGTGACACACATCAGTTGTAAGAAAGAAGTAGGAATATGTTTATTGATATAAAATGGCAATTTAACCAAGTTTTATAGTAAATGCAATAGTGCTTTAACAAGATTTGATGGCAAGATTCACTTGATACTTACTGCACAGAGGACAGGGTCAGGCAAAACTGTCAGGGAGACCCTCCTGTTGAGTCATGAGGTTCAGAAAGGACCCCCTTGTGTTCTAAACTTCTCAGAGGGGAGTTTAAGTGTGGCTGGATCCAGACTTGGTGGATTTGTGGGCTAGCGGCAAAGAGATTCAAGGAAGCTCAGAAACAGCCAGGGCAAGGAAATAATGTGTAGTGAGACTACAGATGTGGCAGTCCCAGATGCAATGTCAGAAAGACCAGAGGCCAAAAGCTATACCTGTGCAGTGCTCATATACCTCCCGCTCCAAGGACCTGAGCCCTGCTGACCTTTACCAGCATAAGCCAGAAAAAGCAGCTTGGCATCAGACACAGCCACATGAGACACAGCCAAGTGTTGCCTGTGGGTGGACAACCGAAGTGTCGCAAGGTGAGGACAGGGCCATCTGCCAGCTAGACACCTGAAGCACTTGCCCAGGAGAGGGTTTTGTCATCTGTCATGCCTAGCAGACAGGCCCCTGGCAGCAGTGCTCAGAAGGAAAACCTATCACTAAGTGATTTCAAGAGTCTGTAAACGCTCAAAAGAATAGCTTCCTGGCTGTTTTCTGATGGATATTTCACCGTACTGGCACGGGAACAAACTGACTTAAACAATGTAAGAACAGAGGAGCAGCTGGAAGTAAGGTCAATGTGTAAGAGTTTTATACAAGTGTCTTATGCCAAGACATCTATCTGTACATGCTAAACTAAATGGGTCTGTTCTAGATTCCTGCAATATAATAACCAGATCTGAATGCTCCCTCCTCAAACTCACACACAGACTTTCCAAGAACATGACAACCCCTCTATTTGAACGGATATGAGACAAGGCTTTTAAAATGGGCTACAATCTAGACTTCACTGACAACAGAACAGCAACAAAGCCCAGCATGTGAGCACTCTCACCTAAGGAATCATTTACTAAATACATCTTTATTAATAATGGTTGCACAAGTGAACAGAGCTTTCTTGGTGACACAACAAGATGGAATGATACTAACTCTCAGAGTTCTGGAGTGCACACATAATCCAAGCACAACAATACCTCTGTGTATTTTTAACACCATCTAGCATCCATTCCTAGGGAGAAAGTTTCAAGGCTAACTAAAGCTTTAACACGAGATTAACATTTAGATTGTCAAAAATTGGATCTCCAAATCCTTTGCTAGTCTTGCAAACATCTGCAAGTTCTGAATGGGATTTTCTGAAGCACTCCATGTTGGCAAGACACTGCCCCAGCAAAAGTGGTGAGAGCATCACCTCTGCATTTTCTATCAGGTCTCATTTACACTTTTAAGGGCTGTTTCTAATCATGCAGAAGGATCCCATTTTAATGAATTATAGGAATGAAATTCTGAATTGCCTGGGAGACATAAACAAGCCAAAACCCAAATATGTATCTTCCCAGTAGCCAGCCACCCCACAGCTCTCAAGAGAAACTCAACTTCTGCACCAACCACAAGTTTCATTTGCCAAAAATTGTGTCTGCAGCTTCTCTCCAACTGAACTGTTTAGGAAGATCACCGTTGCCTTATGAAGTAGCATAGCCACTTTTTTTTTCCATGTGATATGCTTCAGGTGATCACCCACTTGTCTTGTGAACAAGCAGGTGCAGGGATCATAGTTTCTAAATGCGGAGCATGGGGAAAATCCTTATTTGTTCAACCTTCTGGTACATTACAGAGCAACAAGCAAAATTGCAAGTAATACTGAAAAGCAGGTAATACCTTGTTGCTTCCTGATGACCCCAAGAGAAGAGACAAAATGTGCATGCCATAAAGGCTGGTAGCAGGTGGGCAGAGTGGTAAGTTCTGCCACTGTTGACCTGATCCTGCAGCAAAGTGAGGCCACACAGTCGCAGTTTCGGATATCCCATCTAGCAGGTATTTGTACTTTTTCTGATGCAAGTGCTGTGCAATTGCCAGTGCTGACACATGCACAAAGTGATTTGTAGAGGGTTTTACTTGAAAATGTAGATAAACTGAGTACTGATTTGTGTTCCTACTGTAACTTCTTTTACAAAGTAGCATTTTAACTGACCGATCTGCCTTTTAAGTACAATCATTGTGCCAGAAGTACTATTGCCAATTTTAACTAATAATCTTGGCTGTTATTTTAATATAACCAAGCTACCAGTAAAATACTTATAACCCAATTGTGCAACCCAAATTCAGTTTAGGACTCAGCTGCACACTAAGTCCTTCTCTGATCTCAACCAAATCTGTAACTGGTAGAGTTGTATGAAGATAGAAAACACTAGTCAATGCCCGCTGTTACTGTCACCTTCCTTCGTTCCTGCTGATGCTTCCCATCCTGTACAAGAGAGACCAAGCTTGAAGGCACCACCATCCCTTGGCATTGTACTTGTATGCTACTGTGGGAGAATTTTCTACAAAGTGCTGTTCAGCCATATCTGTAATGCAGGGGTAAAGATGAGAACTGAACCCGTCACTGACACGACCAGAAACAACCACAGGAAGATCCGATCCAGGACTTGAGCTACAAATTTCCAGTCTTGGACAACCTGAGAAGGAGAGAGGGAGAACGAACAGAAACAGCAATGAGCCCAGTACTTCACTGATACTGCTAGATATATTTCAGCTCCACAAACCTGTTTTTAAAATTAGAAGTTTGTAGTGTGCTGTATCCTAAAACTGACATGGATCACTTTTTCAGCACCCACAGCTGCGAGTCACCCAAAACCCCAAAACAACTCGATAGTTTTATGCACATGGTAATCAGAATTCTTTCAGCCTGTGCAAAATCTTTTAGCTAAGTGCTGGAATTCCTCCAGGAGAAGCTGCTGTGGCCTCTTGCATGTATGAAAAGCAGGGACTCACAGCACAACACAGTTCTCCTTGAAGCAATGCATTTTCCCAAAAAACATATTAATTATCAAGCAAGGGACGCTACCAGGACACATCTCAGATGAGAGCAGGAGGAAGATGCAATGGGAAAGGCATGCAGAAAAGGTAAGAGCTTGGAAGCCATTACTGTCAAGGAAACTATGATCCATCCTTGCCCTCCCTTCACCTACCTGTCTGATGAAATGCTCCTTTTTAACATGCCTGGAAATGTATCGAATGGAGTCAGATGCCTTTTCCAGAAAGGCAATAACGATTTTCTCTCCGTCTTTTGCTTGCCTGTGTTTCTGCTTCCCTGGGAGCTTTGATTTCAAGGTGGTTTCCTTTTCTTCAGTCTCTGAGAAGGAGTAACGATCTACATGGCCCTTCATGCAGAGCAGCCGAGGCAGCTTCTGGAGGAAGAGTCTTTTAACCCAGGGAGCCATGGGATGGTAAGTTGCTGAGGAGCGGTGGTGGACATTGATAACAAACACAGTCACAATGATAGAGAGGGTCACAAAAATCATGATGAACAGCAGATACTCACCAATCAGAGGGATGACTTTGGAAGAAGAAGGGATTATTTCCTCAATCACTAAAAGGAAAACAGTGAGGGAGACTAGAACTGATGTAGACAATGAAAGCTTTTCTCCCTCATCTGAAGGCAGGTAAAACACCAGGACAGTTAGAAAAGACAATCCAAGGCAAGGGATTATTAAGAAAAGAGTGTAAAACAATGGAAGGCGTCTCAACACAAAGGAGTAAGTGACAAATGGGTAAGAGTACAGCCCATCCTTCCTGTTACCTTTCATACCTTTGGCATTTAAGATCTCCCACTCCCCATTATCAAAGAAGTCTTTCCTATCTACATTTTCATCCACTAAAATCAAGTCCACCATACTGCCATCATACGTCCACGACCCAAACTTCATGGAGCAGTTCTGCCTGTCAAAGGGGAAGAAGGTCACATCCATCGTGCAGGAGCTCTTATAACTGGCTGGTGGCGTCCAGGTCACCACTCCATTGTACTTCACTATGACTTTGGTCATCAGGGATCCTTCAAAACGTCCATCAGCACTGGGAGTTGGACAGGAAGAAACAGTACTAAGTTCAGGACTATGTTTGCCCCAGTCCTACCCCCTCACAGCTCTGCTTTCTATTCATCACCTGCAGCACAAGGGAAGCCAACATTCATACTGCCTAAAGAAGCAGCCTTCTGACAGCACATGCAAGCTTCATGGTGCCTGACATGCTTTGCCCAAGCTCTTGCCTAAGCCCAGAGCAAGGAGCCATGCTACTCACTTTTCAAATAAAACAATGTCAGGAAGCCACAGGGACTCAGAAGGGACACGGATGGCAGTGATCCCACCGTATTCCTCTGGATTCCAGGAGAGCTTGTGGTCGATCCATTCCTGTAACAAGCCAGCAGAGTCCTTCCTCTGCCCATTCATACACAGCAGCCTCATTCCTCCTCCCACCACCTACCTCAGAGGGACTGCAATGCACAGCACAATGGGCAGAGCTTGGTGTAAACCTGCTCAGCTGCAGAGAGGATGCCAGGCAGGCATAGCTTAGAGATGTTAATCCCCGCAAACACTGCCCCTCCAGCCACAGGTGGGCCCCAGGAATCCATCCCTTTGCAGGCAAACGCAAGGCAGGCACTCCCAGAGAGCACTTGACTTGCTTCACTCACCACCCTGCCCAGCCCACCTGAGGGTAGTCCAGAAGGAAGGAGACACTTCCCTTGGGTGTGACACCTCTTCTTCCCTCTAAGAACCAGCCCACGGTGGTTTTGGCTGGCACTGACCCCACAGAAGAGCCAACTGGCATGGCTACTACTACCCAAGAGACAGAGAGGTGGCCTTTAATTACTTTTCAGTGGAGACATGGCTTTTTTCAGTGAACAGAATACAATACCTAATATCTGTACACTCTCCTTGCAAACCAAATCATTGTTCTTTCATCAGAAAGACCTACGCACTATTGCAGGAAAAATTCTGCAACGCTATTGTAAAGCATTTGGTTACAATCCTGAAGAGATACACTAAAAAAACAAAAGCATGGGGACTGTTGTCCATTTTCATCATGCTCAGCTCCAGAATAATTTTTCTCATCTCTTTTTGTTTTTCAGATGGGGAGATCCTAGCAAAGTGGCTCTAGCAACCTGGAGATTTCCGCAGAGAAGGAGTGGAAAAGCAGCTCTCTGATCCCCGTTCATTATTGATGGGGGTTTTCACTTGCCCACGGGAACAGGAGGGAGAGGAAGCAATAGCTGCAGAGTGTGGTCTATACCAAGAAGCAGAAGATGAACCACTTTCCATTAAGCTCCAGCACTAAGAGCTCCCCAGGGATGTGGGGGTCTCAGCCTTCTCTGAGCAATTTCCTGCATGACTTAAGGACGAGCCAAAAAGCAATATTCTCTGCTTCTTCTCCCACCATATTGTTCGCCTCTTACTTCTTCGATTCCACACGCTTTTCACAGTTATACCTACAGAGACTTATTATTTCAGTCCTTTATAGTGTGACAGCAACCCGGACCCTCAGTAGAGACCTAAACACAGACAGTGAGAACAAGTGTCCTCCTCCTCCAGGTACAGGCAAAGGATGGGGCCCAAGGTCATGGGCAGGTGGCTGGTAGATCCCTCCTAAAATCTGGCCCAAAGCACAAGCAAAGGAGGCAGTTGCCCCAGGGTGGTACCATAGCAGGATTAATGGCCCCACTACCTGCACCAGAAGAGATATGGACCCACTCTCTGAACTGCCCAAATGGCTGGCATCAGCTATCAGGCACAGCCCTTCACCCCTGGCTCCTCTTGCTTCTGAAGGAGGGATGGGAGCTGTCCAGGTGTGGAAAGAGAACAAGGGTCATTGCTGCTCTTAGCCTCAGCAGCGGGGACAGAGCACACCACCTGCGGCATGAACTTTCCTCTGCAGGTGGGTATCTACCAGATGTTTCCAGCAGCCTGGGCTGTTAGGTGGACACAGACTCACAAGTGCCCTGGACACCTCCTGTAATAGGTGCCAGGGAGCTTAGGCTGGAAACATACCTCTTGTGCAAGAGGATAGTCAGGACTGACAGCAGCAGTCAACACAGTCAGCTCATAGCCTGCACTAACACAACAGAAGCAAATACCCTGTGAGCCACCTGGAGATATAATCATCCCTTTGGAGTTGAATTGGAGCAGCCCCTTGGCCTGGGTTATTTGCTGCATCTGCAATACTCTTCACTCCCCCCTGCCTTGCAATTATTTCTCTCCCAACTAAAGTGCTCTTTCGTGTCTGCAAGGCAAATGGTTGTGTGTCTTCTTACTAGAGCGGAAAATAGACTGTGTGCAGACTTTGAAGATGAGCAGTTTAAAATGGGAATCTCCCTATGGGCTATGCTGACACAAACTGTAGCGAAGGAGATGCGAAGGGCCCTTTCCTCTCTTCTCTCTTTCTTCCAAGCTGCTCCAGACCTGCCCCCCCCCCCATTGCTCTCCTCTTCCTCTAGTTCTGCCAAATTCCCATCTCTGGGCTGTTACTCAAGTGCTTAACCCACAGCAAGTAGACCAAGAAACACTGGACCCAGATTCTTGACCCTTGCTAGTAGACTCTATAGCTTGCTTGAACCCGGATACTTTCTCAGTAACCACTAAAAGCTCCTTTGCACCTTATGTGTCTGCCTGCATGCACATCATCAAGTCCCACCAACTTGAGCATCTCAATGTCTGAGGTAAAAAAA
>VYZV01011501.1:0-31162 GCA_013401275.1 Pandion haliaetus | reverse complement strand
AAAAAAAAAGCTTTCCTCACCTAAGAAAAGCCAGACTTTTGCAGAGAAATGATGACTGCAATTCCCCCTCAACCTCACACACCCCAGGGTGAGGGCCAGACTTCCCTGACCTCCCCAGCTCCTGCAGAAGGACAGGGTCTGTGTCATTAGAGAGTTCTGGTTTGTTTGATTTTTTCACTTTTCTCTACCCAAAAGAAAAAATTATTTATTCTGTTTAGTTTTATGGACCTTTTCCTAGCTGTTGTGCTTACGCACTCTAATAATCCCCCAAGCATTGGATTGCACATGGGACTGGTTCACACTGAGCCTATGGGAATATATGACTCCCAAAGCAGGACACCTGGGTCAGGCCACAGGTATTTAGTGCTCAGCCTGACCTCCTGGGGGCATCTGCACATGTCAAAATCAGAGCCTGTGTCTCACTTATTTTATGTTCCCTTTGCATTTCATTTGGGCCTTGATGTTCTCAGCCCCTCAGAGAAGGGGTATTAGAAACAGTAACGACAAGTGAGAGCCCTGCTCAACAATTCTGAAAATCAGTGCTGAGTTACCGCAGAGAGCTGCCATGGCTAAAATCTGAGCAGAGTATCTGAAGACCTCCAGAAAAATCAGCATGTCTACAGTACAGACTCCTCGGTAGGTCCTTCTTTTAGCCACAGCATGAGGCTGAAGCATCAGATAAAATGGCTTTCCCTTCATCCTCCCCCACATTCCAGAAGCAATGAGTGGATGGTAGCATGTCCCTACCTCCTGCAGCATGTTTGGAGTAACTTGCAGCAGAACCTGATTTCCCACAGCGAGAGTGGTGACACAGGCTCCAGGCTGTGACTCTGGGGAGGCCAATGTGACTCTGGGGAGGCCAATGTGGTGACTCAAAATGGTTACTCAGCGTGGAAGGTCTAACCCTAAATGTCCCCACACACGTTCATGCAGCAATGGAGAGAGATGTCTGTCTGCATTAGCATCTTAGGCCTAATGCCTTTGGGGAGCCTGGACTTGCATTTGGCCAGCTAATGTGAGCCAGAATTTCAAGTCGCTGTCTTCTGCAGTCACTGTAACCTGGGTGAAGATGTCACCCAGCCTGGGGGATGAAGGCTGCCCCAGGGCATAGGAGACTTTGCTGTCCCAGATGCAGCAAACAGCCAAGTCTGCCCTGAGAAGAAGGAAATGATCAGTCCCAGGAATATTCCGTGAAAGGCTGCAAAAGGCTATAAAATCTTTTGGGGGACACTTGCAGGAACAGAGAGAATGAAGAGGGTGAAGTGGGTTGATCCCATACCTGCAGACTGCAGGACCTGAACCTTCAGGGGGAGGTGGGTGCTGCAGCCTGCAAGGAGACAGGGTAGGAATGAGAGAGGACAGACGGGGGGCAAGGGGTTACCTTTGTAGGAGAGCTCTGCTGTCTGTCGAGTGGCTACTCAAACAGAGTAACGAAGCCAAGATCTGGCACTGTGCGCATGAGGGGCTCTGCAATTGCTGCTGAAGGTGGGGAAAACGTAACATGGCAGCTCTTTCAGGGCAGGCTCTCAGCAGTTGGATTCAAATCAGTGGCAAATTTCCCCAGCAAAAGGGGAAATTCCTGTCCTCCCTGCAGTGAGGGGAAGTCTGATCTTATCCCTCTTCACGGGAGAGACCATCTTTGCATATAATGTCCATATGGCCTTTAGGGGCCCTGCTCCACCCAGAAGCTCACACTCACTGCAGCACTACAGGTACCAGACTGAGAACAAAAACTGAGCCACATTGTTCCTCCACCAGCTCAGCGACCCCTGGGAATCACTTCCCCTGACATCATTTCAAGTACAGCTTGGATTTTATGTCCTCTGCATAGATACTCACACGGCTGAGAGACTTAAAATAATTATCACACTGTCTATAAAGTGGTGCAATGTAATCTAAACCAAATGCAGTGTTCTTCAGTAGTAGAGAGAAAGGAGACCTAACAGTTCAACTTCCACCTTTCCCCCATTTGCATAAATTATTGTCACTTCCACAAGCAATTATGTTAGAGAGATCTGATTAATTTGCCACAGATTTTAATTGAGCAGAGGATGGTGGTGGGTGGGTGGGATGTAACATGCCGGCCTTATCTTTCTCTTTACTTATGCTGAAGAAGGAATCTATCTGAGGCACCACTCTTAACGCGGGCAAGAGAGACAGTACTTGTGTGACCTCTAAGTCTGAGACAGGATCATCCCTCAGGGCACACACAGCATCCCAGGGACAGCCACTGCAGTATCAGGAGATGTTGCTTCGCTGAAATACAGCTGGCTTGAGTGCACAGCTGGGGTGCAGGCCAGGAGAAGAGCATACCCTATTTCCTAAAGGCCCACCTGCCTGCCTTTCTGCCCCTTTATGCATTTACTGAATTGAGAGGAGTAAAGTAAAAACTTCAGGCAAGGTAAAATGTGCTGCTTTTGTCTGGCCACTAGGCTTCACAAGAGGGGATGGATGGCGCAGTAGGCTGGGATGGCCGCTCAGCTCAGCAGCCCTGCACTGAAAGTAGAGGTCTGATTTGGTCTAATTTACCTGCTTCAGCCACACGTTTGTTGTCATCAGCTGATTCTTCTCATCCTAGGGTGACACAAGGTAGAGAAGATTGCAATACAAAACAGCCAGCAGAAACAGACCCAATGCCTGCTGTGTCCAACCCTGTACCAAGCAGAGGATATTCATGTGGTCCTGTTTCCCCATGGGCCTGGGCTCTTCAGTAACTGTTGGAG
This sequence comes from Pandion haliaetus, assembly GCA_013401275.1. NCBI lineage: Eukaryota > Metazoa > Chordata > Aves > Accipitriformes > Pandionidae > Pandion > Pandion haliaetus. Next base: position 28,439 of record VYZV01011501.1, on the reverse strand, counting down.
GAAGTGAACTGACTTTCTAGGTGTTGTGCCTGCTCTCACTGGGAGCTCCTGAGGCTGGAAAACCAAAGTCTGGCATTTCACAGCAGCCTGAAGGAATCAGATGTCAAAGAGCAGGGAAGGCAGCAGGGCTCAGCCAGCGAGTGGGGTCAGGACACACATGGTTGTGGGTTCACAGGATGGCTCATCTCCCCATGCTGCTCAGCCTGAAGTGAGTTTGGGAAGATACAAGCTGAAACATTGTCCTGAATATGTAAATAAAACACAAAATTAGAGTCTGCCTTCCATGGCCCAAGGGGACGCTGCCAGGGTCTGGGGGATGTGAGGAGCACACTGTTGTGTAGGTACCTCTGGGTCCTGTGCAAACTCCACTGTGCATTGCAGTGATGGAGGGGAAAGGGAAGGGAAACTTTCCATGCGGGCAGAAATATGGGATTGTCTGTTTTGCCTCTGGTGTCTTATCTGAGCAGCCAGCTGTGTCAAGACATGAGCTGCCTTTGGCCTGGAAACAAATTTGCTTAGAGTGAACAACGTCCAGCCAGGTCTACCCTTCCTCACCCCTGTTGTGTATAGCTGCATTGTCATTAAATTGCAAACATAGGCACCAGGGACTGTCTGGCATGGACTGTTTGATTAACACCTGATGCAGTGAGGCCTTATTCCCTGAGAACGGGGGGGGTGGGGGGCGGGAGGAAAGACTGTCAGATTTGCTGCAAAACAAACAATTCTTACGGCCCGTGCTGTGCATGCAGCAGGAGGCGATATCACCAGCACCACATCACACTCAGCATTTTTTTGCCTGACCATCGCTTTGCATTTCATGTGTCAGGAGGCAAAAGACAACAGCATCACCAGCCCTCCCAGATGGATGCATGACTGTCTATAAAAGAAGGGATGTTTTACCAAGCTCAACACAACACTTACCACATCCACAAGCTGTGATATCTTTAATCCAAAAAGGACCTTGATGGTGTCATTGGAGTTTTCCACGGGGCGGACCCATTTCTGATAGCCTTGAAATAAGTGCTTGAGGAGTGCATCCTCATTTTCAGCAATTGAACTGAAGGCAGCCACATCTGGAAGAGAGCAACAGAGAGTGGGAGCATGCCAGAAAGCAGACGTGGAGAATGGCATGACCTGAATAAGTAAGGCAGACTGATGATGTGAGACAAATTCACCTCTGAGCAGCTCTTGTCAGTAAAATCTGTAGGGATTCAGATGCACAGACTCTCAGCAGAGCCAGCGTGAGGGGAGGGAGGGGAAGGCAAAACAGCCCAAGCCCGACTCATGCACAAAAAGAATCGTCAGACCAGAGCAGTCTTTGTACTACGTTTCTGTTTTGTGTAGCCTTTTTGTCTTGAGTCAATGTACTTGCCCAGTCTTTCTTGTTTATTATTCTTTAGAAGATCTGCAGGCTCAGAGCATCAGGCGCTCTTTCACTTGAGTAGTAAATATCCAGCCTGTAAATGCCACCCTGAGAAAGAATTCTGCTTTTTCAGATACCTATGGTGTACCACAGAGAGCTGGGGCTACAGGGGAAATCTGGTCACTGTGGTGCAATCCCTGGCTGGCTGGCTTGCAGCTAGAAACAGCAGCAATATACTGTCAGGGCCCAGGGATTTCACTGTTTCTATGGCCTCTCTAGGACGGAGGCTGCCCCGCATGAGGATTGGGCTGGTAGGATTTTCTCACAGGGCCTGTAAGCCAGATCTGAGGGAGCCTCATGCAGCACTTGGAAATTAATCCTCCTCCTGGGGTTAACCGGGGGGATAGCAGCATATAATTGAGAAAACTGAATTCTCCCAGTTGGGGGATGGGTTGGGTGGGCAACACCACTGGCAGAGCAAAAGGAAAAAGGAGCTCATCTGGCAGCAGGAGGAGCTGGGTGATGCAGCCGGGGCCAGGTCTGTCCACAACCAAGCACAGAACCATCATCGCCTGCACCTGCAAGACTTGGGACTCCCTTGGTCCCTGCCATCATGCTCCCCGCAACACCACTACCATGAAAGGGGAAGGGCAGTTAAGACCCTCCATCCTTCCCCAAATGCCAGCCCTACTCTCGATGTTGCTGAGGTCCTGACATGACCTCCACCTCCTCCCTTGTGCACACACAGAGCACCCAAGGATGAGAAGGATTTCACCTCTCTTCAAAGGCACCATGGAGGAACAAGGAGCTCGTGATGATTGGCCCTATGCCACAGGGGTCACAGCCAATACTGCTGTCCTCACAGGGCACTGCCCAGGACCCATCTTGTCCCCTCACCACCCATGCCTTGCCAGCCCCAGTGTGAGCAGGACACCTGTGCCTGGATTGCCAGCCATTAGGTGCAGGAGGGGTCTGCAGGCAGAGGGTCATGGCTGAGGGATGGTGCAAGGACCAGGCAATGGGAGAGCCCTGGCAGGGGGGCACAGCTGAGGGGCTCACACATGCTGTGCAGAAAGCATCAGAGGTAAGGCAGCCCCCAGCAGAGTCCCTATGCCACAGGGAGAGAGGAAAGCATATCTGAGCTCAGCAGTCCCTCCAAACAGAAAACTGGAGGCAGAGGGTAACGCTCTGCCACGTGCATGGAGGAAAGGTCATGACCACAGACCATTATTCCAGCCAGTGTCCTCTTCCCCCAGCAGCTGCTGCCCATCTCCTGGGCGAGACAGGGCATACAGCCTCTTCTGCTTTGGTGAGATCTATGTGAGGCCATGGGCGGGGGAGACCTGGCAGCGGCACAGCTGAAGGACTGCCTGAAGCAAAAACTCTCCTGCACCAGAGCTCCCCATTGGACAAAATCGTTCCCTAATGCAGTCTGGATTCTCCCAGGATAGCACAAGATCCAAGCAGCACTGTCATCCCCCACTTCCAGCTGCAGCAAATGCCCATTCCTCTTTAAACTCTGAAGCCTAATGGTTGCCATTCACAGGATAACAATTACTTTACTGTCAGATATTCTAGCATAGGCTGTGCTCGTCCTCTGTTGTTGGATGTGCAGTGGTGGTGGGGTTACCAGACCCTGGAGAGGTGGAGGCCAGCTGGTCAGAAGGAGCTTTCGCATTCCTTTCCACCTGCTCTGCAACATAGCCAGGGATGGGCTCATGCAGCTGTCAATACAGTTTGTAGCAGCCTCTGTGGCCACCCTGTGTCTTGCCGCTTTGCCACAAGCCTTTGAGGTCTGCTATTACAAACTGGGAAACCACAAATGCCCATCTGCTTGCTCCAGGGTTTATTTCCCTGCCAGGGCTAACCCTAGCTCTACCACAGCAAATGGGGCACAGAGTCTGGCATCTGTTCTAGTAAACTGTATTGCCAGCATAATTGCCAGACAGGCATTGCATCCACATCCAGAGGAAGAGAAAGAAAGAACCTATTTTTTCCAGCTCACTACTGACAACCTCAGTGGTCCAATCCCCTGACACATAAGAGTCTCTGTGGAGACCCCGGCTCCCAGCCCTTTCACTTTTCCTTTAGGAGGTTCATATGTGTGCATGGTTGTTAATCACCGGAAATTTAATGGGAAAGTTATTGAATAGAAAAAATCCACAACCCCAAAACATGCAGGATCAAACCCAGCTTTTTCTTAATGCTCCAATACATTGCTTTGGGTTTATTTGAGTCTAACTCCCTGCACACACATACGCAACCACAAACCTCGCGGTCATGGTGTTCATGGCTGTGTATGAACTCCCTCATAGGAGAATGGTGCTGTTTCACAACGCATATCTCACATGAAGTCCAAGGGCCCTAATGCTCCAAGAGGGTATAGCAGAGAGGTAGTAAAGCTGGTTTTGGCTGGATGTGTTGATTCTTAGCTGCTGGGGAAGCCACAGAAAAGAGTGAAGAAGACTCAAGAAGTCTCACAAAGACAGAAGGAGCAAGATTAGTACCATTATAAGACAGCCTCAGTACTTGCAGGAGGACAGTTTAAAAGCAGAAGTTTTTAATGAGAAGGAAGACATATCAAGCAGGAAATATAACCTAACAGCTCCTTTGATCAAGCCCTCTCTGATTATTAAGTTAGAGAAAACCACAGAGAAAACATTGAGCGAAGTAGCACTGCTTTTGAAAAAACAGAGAAGTGGCCGTAGGACAGATGCATCCCTGAATTTACCATATGGTGCACAGAAAAGGCAAAAGTTGGGGAACTCCCTGGCAGGTTATTATGCATACAAGTAACCGAGTGCTGTTTGCCATCTCCCCTCTCCCCCAGGTTCCTGTTTCTCTCTGCAGTCCATGCCTGGAGCAGTTCCCCACAGGTGCAGCAGCAGGAGTGTTGCTGGGGCAGGGAGTCTGCTACACAAACATGCAAAACACCCCAAGAAATACAGACAGGACACTTAGCCTTTTATCAGCTCACCTGAGGCATTTAAGTTTTCCTCCTGTTGATGGAGATTCTCCCATAACTCCCCTTAGCAGGGAGAGTCGAGCTTAGGATTTTTTTGTTAGCTTCTACCCAGCGACCACCCCACCACCACTAGTTATTAAAACCTTATTGCCAAACTGGCTGTGGTTGCAATACAAAGGCAGCAGCTGATACAACCCTCTTTTGCTAGTCAGACACTGTTAAGAAGAGGACCAAGGGAAGGCGGCACCTACCTTGTCCCAGCAAGCAGCAGCTAATTGGCCAGCAGAAAAAAAATGTTGAACATCTGCAGCTCGGCTTGGAAGAAGAAGAAATTGCACTTACCTGAGTGGCTCAGACACAGCACAAAGAGCGCTAGGCAAACCACGGACATCACCATGGCTTTTCCTTTAAATCTGATCTTTTGTTTTCATAAGCAAATCAGTCTCATCCTAATAGGGGACTAAAACAATCTAGTTAAAAATCAAGGCAGACAATTGAATCTGCAAGGCAAGACAGCACCTTTCAGCCTTATCTTGCCTCATTATGATGCTCAGTAAATCACACTTCATTGATTTTCAGTCAGCTGTCATATCCTGTAAGCCTGAAACAGGGCTCTGGGTCCTAAACTCTGACTGATTTTTTTTGTGGCAGTATTTGGGTGGCTATAGCCACTGTGGTCTAAGAGTAGAAGTGAGGCAAGGTTTTTAAGAAGGAGAAATGTCTTTTATTATGCTGCTGGTTACAGCTGGGGAAAAAAACAGGCTGCAAATCAGACCCAAAGATAGATCACATGCCTGAAAGATTGTCTGTTTGCTCCAGCTGTATCAGGTGGTCTAATAAAAGAGGCAGCCTCCCTACAGACCTAAATTAGCTTATTCATTTTTCATACTACACTTGATGTTTTACAGCTATAAAATGGATTTTGGATTTTTTTGAAGGAAAAAATCCAGCAGGATATAATGGGAAAACAGGGATGATTTCTAATTTTATATCTCATCACTCATACACAAAACATCATAGACAACAGCACAGAAGTGCTTGCAAAATGCTGTCTGTTGGCACAGCTTAACAGCGTATGTTGCCCCACAGCCTTGTGTTTAGCAATGAGAGTAGTGGGGCCTTTGATTATTAGGCAGTTCCTCTGTAGGTGTCACTCATCCCCAGCGACACCTTGGACAGGACTCCTTTCAGAAGCCACCAGAAATTGACGATATCAAAAGGGACATGTATTCCTCTTTTCCTGTCTCCCGGCTACTCATCTGCCAGGGGATCTAAGAATCTTCTCAGTTTCCTTCCCAAATGAAAGTCACTTTGCCATCTCTCTCCAAAGAGGAGCTTTTTCCCTGAACTTTTGAAGTTCAAGGAAGAGTGGTGCAAAATTCTTTTAGTTTGTATCCAGACCTGAAACTCTTCCTGCTTTGATTTATTCTTTCTAGTTATCTAATTGCTTACTGACTTTTATATGGGAAGCCTGGTTTTTTTGAGCAACAGCTGGGCCCATTTCTTGCAGTGGCCCAGATTTTGGTACAGTCATAAGCCATGTCATTCAGATTTGCCTTATCTAAGGTCCTCACAGAGAATTGATAACTGGCAGCTGTAACCTTACCAGATTATTCAGCCTCCTGTAATGAAAAAGATGTCGTTTCAGTGTGGTTCAGAGTCACGTTGCTGCTACAGGTAGACTTCTTGTAGTGTCCTACCACCTTATTTGTACTGCTGTGGACTTGCAGCCTGCCTCATCTGTAGCTCTCGGGCAGGCCACTGGCAGCAGCTCAGTGGGTTTGCCTTTTCTGCTACTGTACTACACATGGGAAACCTGCAAGGGCCCTTGTTAGCTCCTTGGCTCTGCCAGTGTTGACCTAGCAGGGCTGGAGGAGCAGCTGGTTTCCTCTGCACCTTTCCTCATCACAGCTGCGGAAAGCAACTCAAAAACAACGGTGCTATCAAAAGACTGTCTTGAATGAAGTGTCTTGTTATCACCAGCTGCTGTCACTACCAGACTGCTCAGTTTACCCATTAGATCCAGGCCAGGCATAAGCACATGACTTGTCGAGGTTTACAGTAGGGGTCCTTTTTTTATGCTGCTATCAAGAGAACAATGGACATTTGGCTGGAGTTGTGTGGACAGACAGCACCACAACCTGCCATAAAGCCGAGCATGGACTAAACACAATTATTCTGCCTGATGCAAATTTTTCTGCAACAAAGCTACTTCTTAACAATGTTCTGTGCAGACTACCCTGTGCTTTCCAGCATGTTTCTGGTCCTGTACAGGGCTCAGCACCCTCAGGCATCATCCATCATCTTTGCTGAACCATAGCTTCATGACTGCAAGCCCCAACCTTTGCCCATTGACAGGTCTGATAATAATTACTGCCTGAGATTGCATCCAGGCATTGCTCTGTTAGACAATGCTGTATGACAGACTGGAGAGAAACTTGTTTTCATAAGGCTTTAGCCTGCTGCCTTGAGGTAATGAAGTGAATCTATTAGCTGGCTATAGGAGTGGGATTTTTGCTACTACATGGTAGTTGCTTGGAGGGAAATATGATGTATGCTTGCTTTACCATTGCCTCCACACACTGCGTAGACTGTGACAAGAGGTAAGGACCTAGCTTGCCTGGTCTTTGGCTCCTAGAGTTATCTGGCAACCAGAGGAGGGTATTGGAAATGTAAATTCTGTCTGCTTGCTGATGATGCTTTCTGCTTACAAGTCTTTATTCAGCCAGGCTCTCCAACATTTTGGGAAGGGAAGTATGCATAAATACTCCATTTTACCACCTTGGCCCTGAAGCATGGGGAGCATCCACCTTGAGATATAAAAAAAATTCCTGGGTAAAACTTGAATCTTCTCTGTTGAGAACCTGCCTTTGCTTTTCTACAGGTTTCATGGAATCTGTAACTGACATGAGACTGCAATTCCAGGCTGTAATGAGCCAAGAGCTGCCTGAGCACAAGCAACGGTGGGACTGGGCCTCACTGTCTGGGCAGCTGAAACTCCTGGGAAAAAAAAGGAGAAATCCACCTAGAGGCTGAGACAGATGCACTCAACCCCCTAACCAAACTTGCAGTAGTTTGGTGCAGGCACCAAAGGAAGTAAAGACCTGAGCTGTAGGCAGGCCAAGACCTCCTCTAGGAAACCCACAAAGATGCATATGAGCTTGGAACACCAATCATGCAATTAACACATGAATAGCAGGTGGTTTTTCCAAGACTCATTTATCAAGGAACAAAGTTGTGGGAACAAAGAGTCTCATGCATACCTTTCCCATTGTATGCAATTTGACTACAAGCCAACCAATTCATCCCATAAATACGACAGCCTAAGTGAGCCTTCTCTGAGCTCTCCCTGCTAGGCAGCATGGCTGCATGGCGGTGATCCCCCCTTGAGCGGGGACACCTCTCAAGGTTTGAGATTCCTTACCTGAGACTAAGAGATCTTTCCTTATGCAAGGTGGAGAGACCCCTTTCTTGCAACAGAAACTCAGTAAGTGACTAATAGCATGCTGAATTAATACTGATGAAACATTACTAATCCAGGTAGTGACTCAACATTAATTATTACAAACTTTGCATATATAACCCTTTAGACATAAAGGGTTGACCAAGTATGGGACTAGGAGTGGATCTAGCCACCCCTGGGCATCTCTCTGGGAGGGAGTCTAGAAAGCAAGTGGGTCCGCTCTGAACCTCATGACTTGACAGGAGGGGTTTCCTTACCCTTTTGTGTCTCCAGTCTCTGTGTAAATCATTCTAGCTCAATTCTAACTCAATTTTCCCTTGTATGTTTCTTCCATGCAGTAAGTAGTAGAGTGAACCTTGCCATCAAACTTTGCTAAGTCATACTTTTACAACATCATATTAAAACCACTCTTGCTAATACCTTTGATGGTGATTCTTTAAGCGATCTAAATCACTCCTCCGGCACAGAGGCACAAATCCATCAATTTGAGCCCACATGGTTAATATTAGGAGCAACTGAAAAGTTGAGGTTATGATGGAGAGCGCCAAGCCATGTTACCTGAAGGTGTCATGCAGCCAAGAGTGGAAAATGAATTTTACAGGGAGAGATGGCAGTGCTGTCTGGTGACCAGAGGGTGGGGAACCTGGACTGAGGGGAGAAGAAGGGTGGGGAAGAAAGACATGGATGGGAGATACTGCAAACCAGAACCAAGAGGCCCCATTTCCAGAACCAAGAGCTGGAGAGGTGTTTGCAGCACCTCCAGGTTGTTAGCTGTAGGGAAGAGAAAAGGGGGGCTGCAGAGAAGAGGCTGTTAGAGCAGCTATGGGGTAGGAAGCTCCTTCCAGGTGGATGTATCTTCTCCCTCCCCAACCCACTTCAGACTCCCTGGTCCCTGGGGTTGGTATGCCAGGAGCCAAGGGAGTCACACCTGGGGTGCCAGTATTTGGGATTGAACCAGGCTCCCCAGAGCTCCCAAGGGAGGACACACATGGAGCCAGAAGGCAAGCACCAGCCCCGAAGGGCTGAGGGACAGTTTCTGGTGCAAAAGTGGGGTGGGAAAGGGCAGCACTCCTGGAGCCTCATCGTAAACCTGGCGCTTCACCTCTGATTCTTTCTGCTCTCTGTCCTTGCTGTCAGCAGACACCTCTCCCCATCAGCAGCTTCCTAAAACATCCATCTTCTCTGGGCGAGGGATGTTTTTTGCCCAGCTCCCCAGCAGCTTTTGCAGTACCAGGCACTTCACGTTCCAGAGGGCACAGAGTTTGCAGCCAGCCATCCAGCTGCCTATGCACCCTGAAGCCTCTCCACTCCCCTCCAGATCCCCCACAGGCACCTTCCTGCTGTCGCTCCTCTTGGCTTGCTTACAGGCTGCACCAAGCACAAACGCTTTCGCTCTCTCCCTGCCTGNCCCACCCCCGCCTCCATGCATCCCTTTTCCACGGGGAGCTGCACCGCATCCCACCGTTCTTCATCTCTTCCCGCCGTGGCCCAGCACAGCCGCCGCTGTCTTCCTCCTCATCCTTTTGTTTCCTTCTCCTTGCCTTTTTCCTTTTCAGGCTCCGTTGTGGACGTTTCCCTCCCTTTTCTCCCGCGCGGTTTCAGCACCCCTCCCTGGCAGGATCCTGGCAGTGCAGGCAGCACCGCGTGGAGGTGCAGGCAGCGCTTTAGCTGGAGCGCCCAGGGCCGTGCTACGTTAAGGACTGTGGATATAATCGGTCCGTCGGACTTGTTTGGGCTACAATGCAGATTACATGCTGTGTGAGCTTTATTTGGGAGCCCATCGCAACGTGTGTAGTTTTTGAAAACTCAAGCTTTGAATGACGCTTTCATAGCTGGAACTCTGCATAATGTTAACTGGGGCTGGATAACGAGGCCTAAAAGTAGGTAAGAATTCTGCACTTGTGCATGGACCTGTTTGTGGCAGCAATTACAGCTTGCCTCAAGAGATTTAACCTCTTTCACATAGTGGGCAAGGAAAAAAAAGCCTTTGTGTCAGCTAGGGAACAAGCAGCCTCTTAGCACAGCAAGCTGGGAAAGGGCTGATGGGAACGCTTGATGGAGGCTGCCAGAAACAGCAGAACTCACTTTTAAGATGCTCTCAGACAGTTGTTTCAGTGGTGACCAGCCCCTGCAAGCACAGGGACAAGGTTTTACAGAACAGGAGCCGTTCCTTGGTGCCTTCCTACTGTGATGAACTCCTGCCTTCTCTCCTTCCCATTTCCACCACCTTTATATGAATGCAGACCTGAGACAGCTTTGAGTCCCTGTGCCTTCTGACAGTATACAGTCCATGCCACTTCCCACTGCCTGTTTCCCTGTAAAAACCTTCCACTGCTCCACTGGGACTGGAGACACATAGGGAGATGGACCGTTTGGAGGTGCACAGGCTCTTCACCACTGTATGCACATTAATATTTCTAATAGATGGTGCATTGCCCTCTGTATTAGACTCTTTGTTTTCCTTTTCCAGTTCCAACTTTACAGTAAGGTCTCGTTCAGGACATGGCACTGTGTTTTTGGACTCTGTGCTCAATTCCTGCATTTTGGTGACACCAGCTAGCTCTGAAATATGGTAATTTTTACAACTGTTTGCTCTGAGTTGATAACTGTAGATGAAGATCCGGCTCGGCTCTGCTATTTTCTCAGCTTGTCTTTCCATTTTATCAAGCTTATCTCTGCTTTGGTAAATGCTTCTTGCAGCCCAGATTTTATCTGCAGTGTCATGGGCTTGCTGTTCCGATGTCAAGGCTTGGAAGACTGCAGGGCTAAGCAAACTATTAGCAAGGGTCAAGACGTTGCAGGGTGTGAGAGAAAACTCTGTTTTGAAAACAGCTGCTCTGGGAATGACAGAAGTGCCTGTTTCATGTCTATCTCTGCATCGACGTCTTGGTCTCCCATTTTCAGTGGTAACACCTGGTGCCTGGGAGCCCTTATCCCCACACACAGAGCACTCCATGACAAGAGGGAAAGCTATAGTCTTTTTTTCTGCTTCCTCCTTCCATTTTAAAACAGGCTTTTTATGCCCAAGGCAAACGTAAAACCCAAAGGGCAATTCCTGCCGCGTCCTATGGCCTCGGTAAGCTGCCTGAATCCTGGCAGCAGCTTTGTTCATTTCATCCAGTTCTCTTCGGACGCGATAGCCCTGCCATGCAGCCTGAATGGTGGTAGCTGACAGACTTTGGTTTTGGAGCCACTGTATCTGGCGTGGGAGGGTGAGGGACTCCCCTGGACATACCACAGCAAAACCAAATGCTTTGTTAGAGATTGGATGAAGGCTACAAGCTCTGTTCCTGCCTGCATTTGAGGGCATTTTCTCTTCACAACCTTTTCCTGAATTAGCAGAGATGGTTGCTTTGTGGGTCCACATCATCCACACACAATTTGTGAGGAGGTTTCTTTTTAGCTTTAGGAATGGATCTTGACACCGATAATAGTTCTCTATTGTCCAAAAGATGAAAACGTAACATATTTGCTAGGAATGCTTGGAGGCCCATACTCTTGTCTCTTTCTTCATTATGTTACTGGATGTTTTTCTGGTGCTTGTGGCTTTTTTCATTATGTTTCAACAAAAAGAAATGCAGTTGCTGTTGTGCATTTTCCTCTGCTGCTCTATGCCTCTTCCTACCTGCTTGGGTTACAGAAAGACAGTTATTTCCACAGTTAAGTTCTCCATCATGTGCATTTTCAGCATGTATATTAGGAGTTGCATTTCTGTGGAAAAAAGTTATATATTATATACTCAAATCTGCAAGTACACAACAGCCTTATCAGGTTGTGCTTCATGAACACAAACTTCATACTCAAAATTTTTTACATTTGAGTTGTTCTGCCTTTTTTTTTTTTTTTTAAGATACTATTTTTACAGAGAATGCAGCAGTGACACCAATTGTCTCAGCCACATTCAGCCTCACAAAACTCAGGGGCTCATAAACATAGCTCCTCAACATGATCAACATGGGCCACTGAGCTACAGGACAGATGCTGGTGCCTTCATCTTTAGCTTTCAGAAATAAATTGGAAGAGGACAGGAGGAAAAAAACCAAAAACAAACACAAACCCAAAACCCAGTAACCAAACAAGTGTTAAATCCTTGCTTGGGTGCTGAGGTGGCCACTCTCTGGTTCATTCAGACTTATTCTGACCATTTCCTTCCACCTTGAGGGCTCTTTAGAAACTTTCCCCTGCCAACCATTCATCAGCAGCATACCTTGTCACCCCTCACTTGTCCTCCCTCTCAAAACCAGATGTGGAAATGTTAAAAAGCTCCGACTGGTGTACAGACGATGTGAGTGCAGTACAGCCACCTCATTCAGGCACTGCTTTGCTGAGACTTCACATGCCTGACTTTCTAGTTGCCCACCAAATGGGAAGATGCTGAGGTCCTGCAAAGGGAAACCAGGCTTGCTCTGCTTAGAAAGGCTTCATCTCCAAATGGTGTCTGGGTTTGCTTAAGTTAGGAGCTACTGGCAATGCCAGGCATCTTCAGCCACCCAGGATCTGGGCTGTTTAGTCCTCCTGTGAGCAAGACCCCTGGTCTTTGAAATGCACCCATCTTTTGCATGATATCAAATGGTAGCAAATCTTGCCCAGGAAGAAGGAGGTCTAGGCCCTGGGCTGCATCCAGCCTGGACTCATATTTTGGAGGCTATGGCATGCAAAGAGCAAACTCCTAGCTACATTACAGCCAAGAATTTTACAAAGTTGCAGTTCTAACATGGCAATCAGGACACTCAGTTGAATGGGGCAGCTCCTGTGAAGTGCATGCATTTTACTTTGGATCATTCCTGACTAAAAAGCAGCCAGTCAGCAGACCAGACCTTACCTCTGCCACAGTGGTCACCATAACCAGCATTGTAAAGCCAGCTTCTCCGGGTGAAAACAGTGGTGGGGGAGTTTGCAAGAGGTTCTTCATTTAATACCTCCTGCTAACTCACTTCTGTCTTTCTCTAGACATGTCACAGCAGAGCTCAAGTCAGCCGACTGCTGTTCTGAAGGCTACCTCCGGATGGTTTGAGCTGAGATGTGAGCCTTCTAGCCAGAGATGCCTGCTTGCCATACTGAGTCTGTACTGTTAGGTTTAATGTTGAATAATTTATAAAGAATAGTATTTATTCCTTCTAGAGGTTTCTTAAGAATAGATAGAAATGTTCACAGGTAGCAAACAAAGAGAATATGTAGGACCATCATTTTGAACACCTGTGGCATATTTTTGGCTTCCATTTTCACTGGCTTATGAACAAGTAGTACACTTAAATGTAGACCCAGAAACCAGTTTTTTTACAATAACTTCTGCAATTTCCTATCCATAATAACTTACTATATGAAGCCATTATTTCCAGTTCAAAAGGAGATATAGTCCCTTTGAATGTCTGCCTATGTGCTTAAAATTCAGTGTTGTCTACCTCCAAGTATTTGCTTGTTAAAGTTTTTCGGAGTTGTGCTCATGAATACGTACAAACAGAATGCAGTTAAGACTTCTGAGTGGCACAACTGAAACAATTGGTAATAGGTGATTTTTCAGTGTTTTTTCAGTTTTCATACCAGTTGTCTAAGAGTATTGAGTATAGAAGAAATAAAGGCCTTGGACATGCATGCATAACAGTTTATACCTACAACAGAACGGTTCTGACTAATACCAATTAGCCTGGGACCATGGAAACACTGGATGTCAAACATGAGTGTAAACAAAGCACAGTGTATAAGATGCTTTCTCAGTTTCCAAGTGACATCAGAGCATGTTTTTTATGTAATTTGCCAAAGTTAACTTTTAGGCAACATATGATCATAAGAGAAGGGATTTGAAGGTAATGTTAGCTAGTAGAATGTCCTGTAATTATTTGGTGGCATATGTAACCAATGGATGTATCTTAAAACTGTGTAAGTTTATCGAATAGTTTTAAAACAGCAAACTGAGAAGTTTTGAGACCCAAAAAGCTATCTCTGCTGGATGACATCTTTGATATCTGTCATTTATCTTGCTTCTGACAAGTCAGAGCAGCTGAACACAAAACTCAAATATTTACAGCTTCACCTCACTAGAAAGTGTAATTGATGTTACTTATAAAAATATGTAAAAACTAGATTCACCTTTTCTACCATGCCAGAATATCCTATTTCCTACAGCTGTTTTAATCGCCAGTCTGTGCCTAGCCAGAAGAATTAACCTAATTAAAGGTATTTAGGTTACTTAATCTAATATCAAAAAACGCTGGGTTGGAATAATTCCCTGAGCTGGGAGCACAGTCCAACATTGTGTGTATTAGTAGGACAAGGCACATACAGGACCACAGCCAAAATGCTCTGCAGACTGCTCCTGGGGATAGGAAGAGGTCCAGCTCTCCAAAGGACAGCTGATAAGCACAGGGCGAGACCCTGGCAGGTGGATGGATGACGGCGAAGAGTGCCAGTGTACAACTTGCCATGGCTCTTGTAGAGCTTGCAGAACAAATGCCACCCACGCTAAACTCCACAAAGGCCCAAAAAGGCCTTTTAACTGCATCAGGGCCTAATGAAACAAACTGGGCTGCTGTCACCCTTCACGTTATCACCCTTACTTGTCCTCACTGGGGCAACTCCTCACGTTCACTTCCAATGCAATGCGCCTGCCTCAAACGACATTTCAGTCAGCCAACACACTGGTTTAATAAGGTTTGCAATGTTTTGAAGCTCTCAGCAAGCCCAGAGAGCGTGATGCACTAACTCCAAATGCATCAGATAATCAGCAAAATTGAAAGGAGCAAAAAAAAAGACTGCAGGAACGCTTTGGAGTTTAACTCCTCTAAGGATAATGGGGTTGACCGTTTGGCTAGGATTGCTATCAGACACTTTATTCACTCAGGTAAATAACCATTTATCATTGCAGCTGGATTTTACCTTACCGTGATCTCACAGCAGCACAGCAGACTGCCATGCTGCTGTGGAGCACATCTCCCATTGTGATATCGCAAGAAAACACTTAGCAGCTGAAACCATATATGGCTTCATGACTTTGTTGCCGAAGAATGATGCTGCTTAGTCTTGTCTGAGACAATGACGCTGCCCCAGTGCCCCCTCTTCTGCACAAGGCTGATGAGAAAAACCTATGGTGGACTTTCCAACAATACAATGATACCATTTTCAGCAATAAAAAGACGAAATCCCAGCCCTATGGGATTCAGCAAGGCTTTGCCCAAAATGTTCAGAGTTAGGCTTTCAGCATTTCAGCACAGGCAGGACTTTTACTGTTGATTTCTGTGGGAGGAAAGTTACAGCAGTGGTGAAGACATTGCTCAGAAAACTCTTAGCTCCCCTGAGAATCACTGAGCTCACTTTTATAGCTCTTATATATATTGCCTTATATATAGGAATCAAAAGACAAGTAGAACAAAAGTAAAAACTCAGCTTGAAAGCACAGAGAGTAAAATCCATTGAAATAATAAGCAAGCCTCCTCTTTCCTCAGGCCAAACTCATCCATTAACCCAAAGCAGTTTTTAGATGAGACATGCTTGTCATTCCAATGCTGTTTCCAACAGTGTTTTGCGTTTTCATCTGTGTGGCAACATATTATAGTATGAAACAGTAAGAAATTACCCGTCCATAATAAAAGGTTAGTGCCCCACGTTCCAAATACCCCAGGGCCCAGTTGCTGACAGCTTGTGTAACTGAGCAGATCAGTGTCTCACTACCATGTATAAAAGACCAGAAAAGACAAATGTGGTAAGAAACACAGATGTTTATATTCTGAAAGTATTAACAGAAAAGATCAAATGAATCTTTGGTAAGAGAGAAGAGCAATGCTGTAGAGCAGCAAGGCAAGGCACACAAGAAAAATGAGATAATGTTCAAGATTAGAAAAGATTTCTAATGGGGAGAAAAGTCCTACAGTCATATCTCATGACAAAGATGATGGTTTCAGTAGACAGCACGTTGAAAAGACTTCATAGTGATTGTACTGTGAAAAACAAGCAAGGCCAATATCTACTGCATGTGTAGGCTTATGATTTCTTCTGTGACTGAATAAGTAAAAGGTGTTGAAGGAGGCTGTTTATTGATTTGGTGTAGGAATCCAGTCCATCAGGCAGCATTGGGAATAACACAAGAAAGCACCATTTGCAGATATTGATTCAATAATTTAATTGCATATCACTGAAATTATATACACTTCAGTTACCTGACAGCTGTTAAGCTGGTATATCATGAAGCAAAAAATGTAAGTCATAAGAACCTTAGTAGACAGGCAAGGAGGTAAATGTCAATATTGATGGAAGAATGGTTATCAACAGAGTGATACTGTTAGATTAATTATAATGTCATCATAAGCTTGCTTGAACATTTGAGTGTAAAAGATACTGCATATATTAATTTTTTTTTTGTTTTATTTTAGTTTTATGAAAAGTTACCACCAGGAAATCTGATTTTGTCAGCTGATGGCAGTATCAAAGAAAGATAACTCCACTGATACTGTAACTGTGGTTTGTGTGTGTGTGTGTGTGTATTTTAAATAGATTACTTCCAAATAACTAGAGTTCCTCAAGCTGAAATAGCCACATGCTCATTCACTTGGGGGGGATAGATATGTTTCCTATTACCCACAATGAGATGTCCATGCTGTAGTACCTGTAGTGCAGAACCTGCCCAGTTCCTTGCCATGCTGGACACATAAATAAACTCTGAGCAATTTCAGTCCTTTGTCAGTCAAAGGAAAGAAAACTAATAAAAAGATTTTCCTGTCTGGACTCAGAAAGAGGGAAATGAAAATAAGAACTGAATTTACATACAGACTACAAAATTTGAGGTTATTGATAAATAAATAATTTTCCAGTCCTTGGATGTTAACACTACAAATACTCATTCATCTAGCAGTGACTCCTGAAGTCCCTCTGATAAACTGCCACCACAAAATCACTTGATAAAACATCATATCAGCTCACGACACCTATGAGACAAGCCTGCAAGTGTAGATCAAGCTTAAAATATTAGAAATGGAAACATTTATCAGTAAGGCCAGCCTCTGTGGCCTGAGCTCATGTGACGTGCTCGAGCAAGAGCGGAAGACTCCACCTTGATGTCTCACAGCCAGCTTGGGAACAAGGGAACAACTTTCTCTCCATTTAGATTTTCTTTACTTGCAGGTGCCATTCCTCTGGACCCGACAGCATCAACTTCAGTGAATTGATGAATGAAGAGTCTGATCCTATCAAGACAAGAAAAGAAGAAGAAAAGGAAAAAAAAAAAACAAAAACCAAACACCATGAAAAAAGAGTGACAACTCTGGACTGAGCTGTGAAAGTGGGTTTCCTGAAGCTTCCTTCTCAGCAGAGCCAGCTGCTGTGCTTATTATCCTAAACATGAAAGTGCAGGTGAAAGTCTTGGGGTTTCTTAAGCCCAGAACAAGATCCCTTCCTCTTAACATAATAAAAGTACCACCCCTGAGAATTCCTTGTCAAGACTGTTGTGGTAGGTTGACCCTGGCTGGAGGCCAGGTGCCCACCAAAGGCGCTCTATCACTCCCCCTCCTCAGCTGGACAGCGGAGAGAATATATAACAAAAGGTTCGTGGGTCAAGATAAGGACAGGGAGATGTCACTCAACCAATTACCATCACAGGAAAAACAGTCTTGACTTAGGGAAAATTAACTTAATTTATTGCCAATCAACCAGAGTAGGGTAATGAGAAATAAAACCAAATCTTAAACCACCTTCTGCCCACCCCTCCCTTCTTCCCGGGCTCAGCTTCACTCCCAGATTTTCTACTTTCCCTCAACAGCAGTGCAGGGGGATGGGGAATGGGGGTTACGGTCAGTTCATCACATGTTGTCTCTGCTGCTTCATCCTCTTCAGGGGCAGGTCTCATCACACTCCTCCCCCGCTTCAACGTGGGGTCCCTCCCACTGGAGAGAGTCCTCCACAAACTTCTCCAGCGTGGGTCCTTCCCATGGGCTGCAGTTCCAGTTCTTCACAAACTGCTCCAGCATGGGTCCCTTCCACAGCGTGCAGTCTTTCAGGAGCACACTGCTCCAGCATGGATCGTCCCCTCCTGTGCCAGCAATGTAGGCTCCTCTCTCCACGGATCTGCAGGTCCTGCCAGGAGCCTGCTCCAGCATGGGCTTCCCACAGGGTCACAGCCTCCTTTGGGCACCCACCTACTCCAGCATGGGGTCCTCTCCGGGCTGCAGGTGGATATCTGCTCCACCGTGGACCTCCATGGGCTGCAGGGGGACAGCCTGCCTCACCATGGTCTTCCCCACAGGCTGCAGGGGAATCTCTGCTCCACTGCCTGGAGCATCTCCTCCCCCTCCTTCTTCACTGACCTGGGAGTCTGCAGAGTTGTTTCTGTCACATGTTCTCACTCCTCCCTCTGGCTGCAGTTTCTGTGCTGCCACAACTTTTTTCCCTTCTTAAATATATTATCCCAGAGGCGCTACCACTGTTGCTGATGGGCTCGGCCTTGGCCAGCAGTGGGTCAGCCTTGGAGCCGGCTGGCATTGGCTCTGTCGGACACAGGGGAAGCTTCTCACAGAAGCCACTTCCAGACCCACCCCCACTACCAAAACCTTGCCACACAAACCCAATACAACTGTAAAGCACCTGAAGCCCCTAAAAGTTCACTTCTTCCCGCAAAAGGCATGTGCAAGGACACTCCTGAAAAGAGATGGTGAGGGGGTGTGTGACTGACCCCCCGCAATGGAAGAAGGCCCAGGGAAGACAGGCAAGAATGATGAGCTCAGGGAAGAATGTAAGGAATAATGACGAATTGTCATAAAGAAAGCTGAAATTATCTCAACACAAGGGGGACTGGATGGTAACATTTGTTTTAGGTCTACAGCTGTATCACTGTCATCAGATTGCATAAACAGCCTTCCCTGAAATAACTAGTCAAGAGTAATGTTTTCCTGAGCTAGCCAGACCAGTGTGGGAGGGGAGTCTGTATGTGACTCAGCCCAATATAAAGTATAAAAACTGAACAACTCACAAAATCAGTGTGGAATAGAGCAACTGGCTTGAGCTGGGTTTAACCTACATATTCCTTCCCGGAAACTCAGGCCACAGAGCGTCATGACAGCGAGCATTTAGACACCAGTAACAGGAATTTGTACAATACATCTGTATTGCAATTCTGCTGTATATTGCAATTGCTATACTGTGCTCATGCTGTGATTTCAGTATATTGCTGTATTACTCTGCTAAATCGAAGTCCTGGGTACATCTACAAGAGCCTGCTTAGAGAGTATTGGGCTCTGGCTAGGGGCTGGTAAATGATCCCAAGACGAAGGAAGAAACCATTACTGAAGGCAAGACTTCCTACTTTTCCTGGATTACCTGTTCCAGGTCACTGAATTGAAGATCTCCCAATAGCAAATCACATGTCTTTCACAGACTTAAATACTGAAAAGTTGGTTCATCTATAGATGACTAGCGTAGCCACAGACCCTGAACCTTTAATAGTCATATCCAGTGAAACCTGAAAAGAAATGAGAAACTTGCCTAATTTGCTCAAGTCCTGTCTGAGTCTAAAAAAAAACCACAAAAAAACCAAACGACTAGCCTCGTGGTATTCTCCATGCTCCTCCCTAACTAAAAGATCTTTTAATAGACCACTAACTAAAAGACTTTTCAGTAGACCACTAGAACCAATTAAGATGCAGAGGACAATCACTTTTTCAGAGGTTGCAGGAAGGTGTGAGCCCAGACCTTATCACCTATTTTCCCTGTACAGTGGGAGAGGACAGCTACAGGAGGATCACTAGACAATTTTGCATGACAGGCAATAAAAGGCGAATGCTAAATGAACTAATTTTGGCAGGACTTCGGAGAAATTTAATTATTGCAATGATTTAATTATGACAATGTAATGTATCTGTTCTCAAGAGAGGTTTTTGAAAATTGCCTTCTGAGTAACTGATGTAAATGTTTTCTTTGACTTAAGAATATTTAAGATGACTTTCCTTTGGGAACTGTTTCAAGTTATGGGTGGTGGACTAAACAACTTTGCAATGCATTTTTTCTGCACGCTTTTAAAATCCTTCAGTCTGTATAACACTGTAAGGCCTTCTGCCCAATTTGCACAATAAAATGCTGCAGCTTGATCAAAAGATCTCTATAAGAAGATAAAATTTCTGTTAGAAAGCATTGAACAGGCACAAAGAGAAATCTGTAATAGCAATTACTGTCATCATATTTTTGAATCATGTATCCTGTTTTGCTCTTTCTCATTTATTAATAAATCATTATCATGGCTAAAGTATGGCAAATAACCTGCTGTGCTTAAAACAGCAGAAGTTACAGACCTGAACTTGCAGCCATGACAGACTGTAAGCACCAATGTGCTTTGGCAGATTGTGGTTTGGTTGTTAAAATTATACAATAGCTCAGAACACCCCTTTCCACCCTGCCAAAGCCACCTGATGAAGGTGTAAACTGACAGGAAACAGATAAGCCTACAGACTACAACCTAAAACACATCTCAGGAAAGAAACAAAGCAAAAGGGCAACTAGGAGTAACTGCCTGGTTCTAGAAAAGCATGTAATAGGCGAAGTCTTTTGAAATGGACTTAGAAACTGTTGTGGATTTAGCTTTACCCAAGCAACTACTTCGGTTTCCTTCTTCCTACATTCAAACTGGGATTTGCTTTGCACTTTCTTCAGCTGCAAGAGAACTCCTTCAAAATTCACACAGGGCACCTGTACCCTAAACCTTATGTAGAGCTGAAGGAAAATGAAATCTCAGCAAGACAGAAGATTTCTTGGGAATCTCAGTTTCATTAATCTGCTGCCACAGTTATTAAGACCATGCTAGTAACAACATAGACAAGATGGCAACTGGAAGCAGAGGAGAAAAAGGGCAGTGACTGCCTCCCTCAGTGTGACAAGCAGTAATCCAAGTATTTAGCTATTCATTTTTCTCCATAAAACATACCTCTGGGTTTGAACTGTCCCAGTTAGACAGGGAAATCTAATACTTTGCAGAGGCGTAAAGAGAAAAAAGTAAACACTACACACAGGTCAGATGATACCCTACCACAGCAAAAGGAAAATTGGGGCAACAGGGGAGAAATAAGCCAACACTCTCTTTTTAGAAGCAGCTCTAATTTCTGCCTGTTGAAGCATCTGTCCAGATTTTAAGGATGGAGCATTTTTGCTGATTTTGCTACTTTCTAACTTCCTTGAACTGTTTGCTTTATCAAAGAGGCTTCAGTGAAGTGCAGTTACATGCATTTAAACAAATGTCAGCTACTTCATGTGCAGCTGGACAACTAGATGCCATTCTACATTCCCACCTCCACTTTTTAACTCCCAATCACTTTTGTCAGAAATGTTTATGAAATCACTGCTATGTGCAGGTACCAGTTGTGGCCAATACAGACAGTAAGTGACGCAGCCCTTTTTACAGCTGATTGTGTGAATGTAACAGAACCCACTTTAAAAAAAGAAATTTTAACAAATGCTTGGGGAACATACTGTGCTTACTAATTTTACATGAAAAGCTAGAATTCCTTTCCTAACCTGGCCATTAGCAGATAGCCTTCATCTTCTCTTTCTATACTGCTATCAACCAGAGAGATTGCAGTATAGTGCGGGGTAGGGCTCAGTGCAGGAAAGTCAACTGCTGAAAGAAAATCACTTGTTTCTGTGCCAGCCATATTTCCCCACTTCAGAGCTCTGTGATATTGATGGGCCTAGCAGTCCACATTCAAGACCACTGACAGAATGGACTGCATTTCTTCTTAGAAAAATCCTTTGATAATAGGAAAGGAAGCATCAGCAAAGGGGCAACAATCCCCTCTTCAGCTTGGTACTACTAAAACCCTCGAGACAAGCAATAATCACCCTTCTCAATGGAAGGAACTTTTACTTGAGTCAGCCATTAAACCAACTTCACCAACATGAAAAGCTTAAACACACAAGAACTCTACACACAAGCATTCATCAGTGTGCCTTAATTTTACCTTCCTGACTTACTTACTTTTTGTTGGGCTGCTTTTCTGGAGGTCTATGAGGCTAAAATACCTGAAGGAAGGGCCCAACAAGCACAGCAGCCAGAGTATAAGGTGCAGGGAGACAGGGATCTTTGGCCAGGGTGGAAGGAAACAGTGATGAACGTTAGTAATATGACATTAACCCTTACATTTTCAGAAGCAGCTGATGTAATGCAACAGCTCATTGCAGCTGGAAGAGAGGACTTATTTCTCCCCATCCCCAGCTCCCGGCCCTGCCTTTTTCCCATATCAGATCTGATACTGTTCGTCTTTCTCTGCCTCTCTACTACGAGCCAAACTTGCTGCTTTATCAAGTTGAATTGCCCCACAGAAGGGCACAGGCAGCACCAGAACCAGTGCAAACAAGAAGGGTGGTAATGGGAGTACAGAGCCCAATCGTGAGGGGAAGTGGGGATGGCAGGAGCCCCCCAACCACAGAGGTGTGGTGTTGCAGCAATCCCACTGTGCCTCAGGAAGTCACACTTTAAATTCCTGGAGAGTAAGAAGAGAGGGTATTTTGCAGAGAAAACAGAAACAATCTGCTATCTGGCCACACATGCCAACAGCATAGCAACATTTGTTTAAATGTCTTTTCCTTGTCACTTTTTGAATTTGAGCATTTTCAAGTTTATTTTTGGTATAAAGCATAACAGCAGCCAGACTCCGCAACACTCTGAGAAAAACCCAGCATCTAAACCAGGGAACTACTTCAGAAAAAGGATACAAAATGTCAAGCTAGTTTTGGCAAAGTTCTGGGAAAAGAGGAGCAGTTAAAAAATCTAACACACCATTTGCTTTTTATTTTTAATCAGGTATAATAAATGTACACAAAAGGATGCATCAGCATTTTTGTCCATCTTAAGTATATGAAATGGTAGGGAAAGTAGATACATGGTATGAGTGAGGTCAGAAGTCCCAAGACTGGTTTGAAACATTTCAAAATGTCATGCTAACAGAGTATTAAGTGAAGCTTTTAAAGCCATCATGAACAGGGCTTGATTACTATCAGAGCTAGAATCCACACTACACAAAAGTTTGACATGGACTGAGAAGTCATTTTCCTCATGTCTAATATATCCATGAATTTCAGCTGTGAAGGCTACAATAGGGTTAGCATGATGTCATTTTCTCTGATTTTGAATGAGTTCATTGACTAAACAAATTATTAGACAGTAAGTGCAAACTGCTGCATTACTTTGTCATGCTAAACTCATTTTTAGAAAGTCTTAATAAGGCTGAAGGACAGGCAGCAGCATTTGAGATATTAAAAACCAGTCTAGCACGAAGCAATTCCCAAAGTCTAGTTCCATAACTGCCCTTTGGTGGATGTCTTTTGGGGACCAGGAAAAAAAGAAAAAAAAAAAAAAAAAAAGGAAAATCACAGTATACTGCAATGAAAGTCACAAATGCCTGACACCTTGGATAAATAAAAAACTTCTTCGTGAAGCTACACGATTGAGATGTGAGTTAAGACCAACAATTTCAAAGATGAGGACAACATTCTACCCATTACAGTGTTTAAGGTAATGTCACACTCCAACATATTAGGACTGTGTATTATCAGGCTACTTTGGAAAAGCAGTCACTTTAAACAGTGCACTGCCTTCTTGATCCTGCCAACAGCCCAACAACATGTATGTTCAGTGCAGCACAGCACTTCAGGAGTATTTTTACATGCCCTCCAAACAAAAGCCTCTTCTACAGCTCTCATCAGCTATGCTAACGAATTCTCCTTGTCTCCCCTCACAACACACACATGGTGAAAGGCTACTCCAAAAGAAGAGGTTCATTTACATACCTCACCAAAGGGATCCAGGAATTAGACTCTTTGCAGTGCTTTGAAGGCATTGCGAACTAAGGTTGGAAGTCTTCCCAGGCTGAAATGTGTCTCTTACCTTTCTCTATCTTTCTGCAGCACTTGCAGGTGTTCTTACCTGGCCTAATTCTGCTCCTTCTGAAACCAGTGAAAACTACTTCCTGGGGATCACCAAAGCCAACATTAAATGCCTTGACAAAGCTTTGCACTAAGTGTACAACAACCTGAACTTCACTCTCAGCAAGATTCAGTTCCCCAGCCCCTGTAAGCAGGAGACATCCATTGGAAAAAAAAAAAAAAAAAAAAATTAACGGATTTTAAATTTATTCAACCTTGCATCCTTTCCTTCTGTAAAGCAATTCAGATTTTGTAAACTAAATCCATGTTCTAATTCTGACATGCTTGCATTTTCAATATATTAGAAGTGTATCGAACTGAAATGACAATGAAGAAAAAAAATGTGACCTCATTTGTATGACTGCTTATTTACTCTTTTAGAATTCTGGAGAGTCGTACACACATAATTAGAAAGCATTTCTTTTTTAAACTAAATTTCTTGGCCTAGCAAGGTGAAAACTGACGTTCATGGCTTCTAGGCAGGTACTTCTACAACTTCAAAATAGTCATTGGGCAGAATCACATAGCCTTTTCCTGCCAATATGTCTTTTTCTTTCTGAAACTGAACGATCTCTCTCAGTTTTTCAATTTGTCTTTCCTGACGCCGGCATCGCTGTTGCGCTGTCTTGAGCTTCTTCCGCAGTTTTTCAACTTGTTCCTCCAGCTGCTGAATTCTTTTTCGCTGATGAACAGTATCCTCTACAGTATAGTTGTGATCACAAAAAACAGCAAGATTGCTAGGGGTCTGGAGAGGAGGCATCAATAATCCAATACTTGGATCTACAAATCTGGCATCTATTTGAGACAAATGAAAAGGAGGAGTTGATGGAGATGGCGGTAGTACTGAAGCTGCTGCTGCTGGTGGTGGTGGAGGTGGTGGAGGCGGCGGTGGTGGTGGAGGAGGTGGTAGTGGATCTTCTGGCTGTTCTGCAAATTCTTCAGGCTATGAACAACAAGGAGAAAAAAAAAGTACATTTTCATGCTTAACATTGTTTACAACAACTTCCTTACTAGGCCCCAGAATAACATAAACAACCAGGACTGACATTAACAAAATAAATTTGAAAGCCTACATTTTCAAAATTAAACAGTTCTGGGCCTGTTTTGTGTGGCTTCTCAACTGGAGATATTTTTAAGCAGCTTTGTTTTCAGGGCTCTTTGAAACTCAAGTTCTTGATGTCTCAAATAAATAAAAAACTGAAGAACATAGCAAATACTCTCCCTTGAAGACTTAGGTCAAACACATATACGTGATTAGCTAAGAAGCAAGAATGCAGGCTGCAGTTCCATAAAACGGAGCTCAGCAGACCTAATAACTCATCACTGCCATCCCATTCCCCTTTGTCACTCCTTCTTTCTGCTGCATCTTACCATTATATACTTTGAACCTATCAGCTAACTTAATCAAAAACACAGGAAAAGTGGATAATCATCTGCTGAGGTAGAATAAGGGTAACCTACTGAGGGGGCTGATAAGCTCCAGAGCAGAGAGGTAGACAGAGCAAGGCCTGCCTCTCAACAACTGGGAAGGGACTGTGTCACTGGTTTTAGGCTGCAGCATAAGGGTTTGGTTTCAAGAGACATGATGAGCCAAAATAAACAGGTCTTCAAAAGCAAAGCAGCCCTCCCAGCCCTGGTATTCACTCTTTGCTAAGACATAGTAAGTTGCTAAGATGACAGAAAGCTATTTGCTCTCCCACTGCAGAAATCTTCTGTCCTTTATTAAAAGTCAAAGCAATGCAACACGAGGTGAGACCTACACCTGCACTGGTATGTGGAAGGAGTGAGAAACAGCACTGCACAGCTGGCAGATGGGATGAAGAAGCATGATTCTCCCTTTTGGCAGCAGCAGAGTATCAATTGGCTCAACTCCACACAAAACTGCAATCTTTATCATACTGCTCTCAATAGGTTCACTTGTACGGTTCAGGACAACATGGATCCCTCACCACCTGAGTATAGGCCAGAGCAGAGAATCAGATTCTTTCTGCCCCAAAGGAATGCAGTATAATTCAGAAATGCTTCTGTGTGCATGGTGATAAAAAAACCCCCACTGTTTAAACAAAAGAGCTTGCATATTGCCTGTCAAAAAGAAATCCTAAGACAGTCTCAGTGAAAGAAGCACTGAACCGATTTTCTAACTACCCACCTGTTGCCAATATTATTACTGCTCATAAAAGCATAAGAACGGGGACAATGTTGACTATAAGAGCAGCTGACAATCCTCACCATCTAAATATCAAGCTCATCAGATCTGAAGGTTATATCATTAACTTCCTTGACTTTGCAACTTTTGTTGCAAACAAGGTAATACTTGATATTGGAGGGGTCTAGATATCCCTCTTGTACAAACTACAACACTTGGCAGGCAGTAACTGAGAAGGCGGTTTTGCGATTGGTGTTGAAGGGAAGTTTCACATGCACTCAAATATTACTGATCACTTTAAAGTACAAAACCAGCCAACTACCACTCTTACTTCTCAATTACAAGAAATCGCTGCTAACCATGTGCCTATCTAATTCATGCATCAATGTTCTATAGAGCTTGACCCTATCAGCTATCACTTTCAAACTTTTCTGCTAAAAAAACTACAAGGCAAAGATGTAATTGGCGAAGAGAAGTTCACCCTTGTTGGAAGCACAAGCAAAAATCAGATCATCGTTGGACAGCTGAATTCACACAGAGACTTCCATTTGCAGCTTATCCAGCACTTCCTACCACCATAAATATGTTACAATTGTTACAATGTATCACAGAAAACAGCTCGTTGGTATCACTGACACATCGTAAGTGAATCCTAATTACTCCTTACCACCAGCAAATACTTAAGTAAAGAAAAAGAAAGTATTTCAAATTACATAGTGCAACAGTAAAAAGCTGTATTTCAAAATCAGTGTGGATTCAATTCCAAAACAACCACTACTACTCTTTGTTACTATGTTATTTCTTGAAGATATGTGCCCGTTCATTTAAAAGTGCCTTGAGACAAATAGGAATAGCACTAAAACCTTCTCCGCAATTAAAAGGCAGTATTTTGTGTTTTTGCAGATCCAGGCTTGATAATGAAATGGAGAATGTGGCTCACCACTAATCTTGCTGCACCAATCGCACTTTTGCAATTACCCTATACACCCATTCAGCTTCCAGACTGTAAAAAATTTTGCAGCTATTTTACATGTGACAAAGAAAATGCGTGTTTTAGAGATGGTAGGGAAGTGTAATCAAACAAAAATCTTAATGCAGCCATATTTACCTGGAAATTGTCTGTCTTTCCTCAGGTACCTTCTGCTTATATTCTCTTCTCTGTTATTAGCCACTTTTCATTTTTCAATTACATTCCCTTTTTAATTCTGCATCAAATCCAGTATTGTATATAAAGAGAAAAATCAAACAAGCAAAACTCCCAGTGTTCCTCTGTGCACTTCATCCCATTACAGTCTTTCACCCCCTAAACCTATCACATCCATTCTCTCCTTTGTCACTTCCTACAGCAGAGTGGCAAGAGCTCTAATATTTTATATCCTTACAGGAGTTAAGAATCAATCTTTTCCATTCTTGTCTTGCAGTTATTACATCAAGAAGGAAGACCTCATAACTGACTTGCATCTCCCGGTAAGCTGCTTTAGCAGCACAGCGAAGGGAACAATACATCTCGCAGGAGACTACCGTCAGAAGTTCAGAGACAGAAGTTAGGGACCAGTCTGGCTTATGAACACAAGGTAACTGTTAAGGCAAGACAGAGGTGGTTTGAGCACAGATAGCAGATGCAGGTACTGTTCTGCCCCTCTGTTTGCATCTCACTTTAACCCTGCAAAGTCAGAGCCCTTTAGAGAGGACAGTTAAGTTTCAGAACTAAGGTCCGTCATCACCAGTCAGTGTGGGAGAGCACAGTGCAGTTTGCAAGTATTACTGAAGGGTCTCCAAAACTCCAAATATGCCACAAATACAGCTGAACAACTTAACTACAGGGCAATACTTTCTCACTTTGCTGCCGTTCCATTTAATTCAGCACAACGTTTTAACCGAAGCTACGCAGCTCAGGTTTCTGCGTAGGCACACAAGAGCAGACCAGAGCTACTGCATATCTGTGTGGTGATCTACCTGCTCCAGAGCCTCGGACAGCCTACACCTTTGCTCTTGTCAAAGCAAATGAGAACAGCTGTTGAATCTGTTTCAGCCATCACAGCCCCCCATGTGCCTCCAGGTGCACATGCTCAGCCAGCATCCTTCACAATCTGCATCTTCTCCCTGCTGCTCTGCTACATCAAGCCCTGCTAGGCTAATATGAGCAACATATGTGCATTCCACTATCTTAAACTATGAGTTCTTTGGGTTTACCTTTTCACTGGGTTCAGTATAACAAAATATTGTGGGCACAGCATTTTCTTTCAGAAGCTTGTTGTTGCATTCCCTTTTAAAGCAATCGGGAGTAAAGTGTTCTGAACAAATGCTGCTATACTTGGTTGGCTTGAAGTTTTTCCTTTTAACAGCAGCTTCCCATTTCTTGCAAAGATCAGGTCTTGTAAGAGGAAACCTGCAAATAAGAAGTACTTTCAGCTTTTCTGGAAAGATTTTTAACTCGGGGTCGGGTTACAGTAAGCACTGCTGTGGCTAACTGCACGATGGCTTGCTTTTTCCTCTGACGGGCTCAACCTCGGAGCCAAACCCCTACTGCCAACCCAGACCTCGCACACGGACCGGCATGGGGGTCTTTGCCCTCTGAAAACCCGGGGGTGGGGGGGGGAAGGGCGTCCCCCCC
>VYZV01011500.1:237887-269584 GCA_013401275.1 Pandion haliaetus | reverse complement strand
TTTTTTTTTTTTTTTTTCTTTCTCATTCAGTGGATATATGGTGGGAGTAAACTGGGACTGTGTAGCCGTTTGGATATACACAGTAATGAATATGAGAGGAAGTCCTTATAATATATTGATAATTTTTTTTGCAGAGCAGAGTCGGAGGAGTGTATTCAGAGAAGAAGGCATATATCCCACATCTGAAAAATACGGAAAAAAAGAAAACTTTGAATTCAGTAAGAAAACATCGTCCATTTTGTGAACTGACTGAGGCAGGGTCAGACTCTTCAACCATTTTAGTAAAAATTGCTTTATAGGACGTGAACGCGAGGAGATTGAATTAAGGTGGGGTTTGGCACAGATACAGTTTGTCAAAGTTTTTCCTCCAAAACTTACCATTAGCATTTCTGAAATAAAAGGTTTCCAGAATTTAATACAGCTGAACACAATGTAATTCTCCATCTTTCTCACAGATTGCTGAATATTTGCAAAGACATTTGGCATTTGGCCTGTGCAGTTAAATTCTGGCAGAAGAGAGTAGAGAGTCTTAAAATGAGAAATATTGGTCAATCTTTACAGTTGGCTCTGCTACAGATTCTATCTGCAGTATATTAGAAAGATTGATAGATATTTCTAATGATCTCATGTTGATTCTTGGTTGTGTTCTGTAGCTGCTTTTGAAGTGTAGATTGATGGTGAGCCTTAGCCACCAGGTATGGGGGGAATGGTTGAGCTTGCAGGTTCTACTTCTAGGGGATACATTTTATCAGACGTTTAACAAAATGAATAAAAGGGCAAGATCCCAGTGGAATGCCCAGTGTGAGCGATACTTATGGTAGCACTTAATTTTGTATTTCAGGAGCATTTACATTGGTTAGTGAAAGCTAGTTGCTATTCTTCGCTGCTTTTTAATATTTTAATTAGCTGTGCTCAACTGTATAGGCGATCATTATTGGCTAAGCACATGGCAGTGTTGTAACTGAGTTCCTGCAAATTCTAGTACGATTTTTCCAAAGGGATAGGTAATACCCGTTCCTTAGTTCTGAAATAACACCCATTTTTGTGTCCTGCTTCTCGCGTACAAGAACTCCAGCTGCGAGTTCCCCCTATAGAGATGAGTGAATTCTTCCTATATAGGTGAATGCATTTTCATGAGTAAGATGTTGTGTAACAGCTTATTGTGAAACAAAGCCAAGCATTTTGCTAACTTGATCAGAAACCTGAATTGTTTTGTAAGGTGGAAGCCATGGAAAGCAACAGCATTGCCATCAAAATCATTGAAGTGTTTTGAAGATCTGCCTTTACAGAGGCCTGGGGGCACAAACAATGTTGTTTGATTTTTTTAATTTTTTTTTTTTTAGGAGGAGAGAGATAAATAAAGTAGTATTTGGATCAGCTGAGTCCATACAAGAAGATGGGCTTTCACTCTGGGAATCTAGAGAAATTAATTNGCTTTGGAACAAGATGTAGGATAAACAAGTGAGCTCAGTTTCTTTTTCCTACCTGAAATGAGCATTGCCTATAGCCTTGACAGGAGAAAGCTGCCTTTTGGGGATTTCTTCTGAGGCTTTTGAGCTTTTGAGGTTTGAAACGTTCTTCTCTGGTGTGTTGTTAAGAGCTGCACAAGGCAGGGCTGGATTTCAGCATGATTCCTTACACAGAGTAATGTCTAATCTTGAAACAATATACAACTTCTTATTTAGAATTGAATGCATGTTCCCAAGCAATAAACCAATTGTAAAGTATTTAGCAAGAGAAAATTTATAGAATTATGGCTTTATAAGTCTGCCACGTATGCTTTCTGTTCTGCACAGGCACCATGCTGTTGTTGTGCAGGGTTCTGAATCTGGCAAAGCTGGTTCTGAACCAGGAGCGTAGGACTGATCATGTTTCACGTTCACCGCGTAACTTTGAAAAACAAACCTTCCATAGCAGGAGTTTAACATGAAAAATAATTCTGTGTATTCCTAGTGGTGATTGCAAATTGTTGGCATGGGTGACTAGTTTGGCCCTGAAAAAGCTATGAGCTGGTAGCCATGATAGTGAGCTGCAGTGCTTTTTAAACTGAATTTGCCACTAGATGTTAAGAAGGTCCTCCTTCGCTGCTGTGGTATTTATTAGAGTGAAAACCCTGATATCTTAAAATATTTTCAAGACTTACCAAGCTAAATACTCACCTTGCTTTTTATAAAGATTGGAGTTCATTGTAGTGTTCTTTCGAATCAAGGGTATTTGTGTTTAAAAGAAGGACGCTGTGCTTCCCGCATTAGTCTGGCAATCTCTGAATCAGGAAAAGATTTCCTAGAATATGCAGGGAATCCTGGACAAACTGAGCATTGTCAAGTTGATAACCTAAGTGTGCTAGAGGATTTGAGTGCTCCTATAAATAGGAAACGAATTTGAAAAAAAAATACATTAAGACCTTGAGGAGAGAGGATCCTAAAGGAAAAATCCAATCAGGAGATGCTGAAGAAAAATGATACATTTGAAACGGCAACTAAATAAAAAGAAAGGCCAGGGGAGAGAAAAGAAAAGGCTTGTTGGGGAGCGTATTTTTGTTTGAAGACCACAAAGTAAGAAAGACTCAGGAAACTAGGGACTGGTGTTGCCCTGAAATGTAGGTTGTGTTGGTTATAGTTGCTTCTGGATTTGTTTTATTCTGCTGCCTAGGGAAGAAAAAAACCATGTTAATGGTTCTGTAGGGTGAAAATATTTGCATTTATCACAGTCCTTGGGAATTCTTCAGATGATTAGAATAAAGTATTGCTGGGGGAAAGGGGTCGGACAGGGAGGAGCCTCAATGCCCGTTCGGCCAGAGCTAGAGAGTCTTCTTAGGCATAATTATACACTTGGTTCTTTAATTTTGAAAAGCAATATATAGAATCTTTCAGTGTACCATGAATCTCTCTGAAGCTATATCCTAATGGCAAAAATTCAGCATACCTCTGTAAGCTTCAGAATCTGATCCTGTACACGCATTTGCTTTTTATTTTTCTAGAGAGTCAGTAGCTCACCATCTTGACACTGTGCTTGTGCATAACCTCTCTATCAAAAGTGGTGCTTGTTCTGCAGTATTTGTAGCTTTTTAGATAGGAGACTTTGAAGTTAAATGCCTGGAAATAGGTGACATATGGCATTGAGGTGTAACTGTGTTAGACACAACACTCAGTTAAGTGTGTATCCATATGTACCAATATTATGAATATTATAATACGGTGATTTTCAAGAAAACTAAACACTTTTTTTCGGTTCGTAGGAAATTGAAAAATAGGTCAATTTAAAAAGAAGAGGCTACTAAAATAAATGTTTAGTGTTTGAAATTCAGGAAAACCATTAAGTAGCATGGAGATTTTTTTTTTTCTTTTATTTCTAGCTCATTAGTTTTTTACAAAATAGCCTTGAATAAAATTATCCTAAGGGAGGCTATACTATACATTCTGAACTGACATACTCAAATAAAGGCTTTTTCTCCATCTCAAAATCTTCTTTAGGGCTGTTGCTGGAAGAATGCTGGTACTGCAACAGTAAGAAAGTATCCTAATCAGGCTTTGAGCAACCTCAAATGCCAGATGATTCTTCTACCTTTTTTAAACAAAGAGAACATTTTAAAATTATTTGAGGCTAAGAAGAACAGGTGAGCTGTAGTCCATTTTGGGGTACTCTTCTGCAAAAGTTACATTTATGTGATATCAGCTCGTAGTTGTTTCTGTTCTTTTGGGAGAGAACCACAGAATATAGTGTCAAGAATGGCTAACGTCTTGCTCTGCAGAGAAAAAGTGAAGACAACGATAAATGATGGGGTGGAACTTTTAAAAGA
Organism: Pandion haliaetus; assembly: GCA_013401275.1. Classification (NCBI taxonomy): domain Eukaryota; kingdom Metazoa; phylum Chordata; class Aves; order Accipitriformes; family Pandionidae; genus Pandion; species Pandion haliaetus. The sequence continues at coordinate 265,785 of VYZV01011500.1, read as the reverse complement.
CGATGTCAATTTTTTCTACGTTTCCCGGTGGAGGGATTCCCCTTCCTTTAATAAAGGAAAATATGAATGAATTAATTAGAAGCTTACCAAACGTATTTCCTAAGCCCTTATTCCTCCTTTGATCTTATCTCATGCTTTTCTTTGCTCAAAAGGTAAAGTCTAGAAGAAACTGTTCAACAAACCCCTCTTTTTAATTTTTTTCTCTGTAGAATGGAAAGGACTAATTTTTTTCTCAGCTGTTGTCTAGAATACAGGAATCTGATGACCTCTGGAGTCCTAGGCTTGAGTCCTGATGTTTAGTGTCTTAAAAGCTATCCAGAGCTTTGTAGTAGAGTCCTTTTTATTAGTTTTTTTTTTTTTTTTTTGGGGGGGTAGATTTTTATTATGGCAATAAAAATGTTTTTGTGATACGTAGTGCTTATGATTTATAATGTATTTTTATGCTCACAGAAATAAAGTCTAGGTGGTTTGCTTCATCATTTGCTTAACGTGCCTCTCTAATTCTGATGCTGGTTAAAGAAGTCGTGTTTGCAAGTAATCTAGAACTGGAAATCCTTTGCTTAGCTGTAGGAGTCTTACATTATTTTCAAGGGGAATTTCACAGTGAACCGTTTCTGCTATGGATTAATACCATAAAAAAGTGGAATCGTTGTCCTTGACTGTGTCATCAATTTTCTGTCTTTAAAGATGGCACTGTTAATGCTATTAGCTAATGTTAGTTTGATATGAAGAATGAGAGACAAAAAATGAGCAGAAGAACGAGTGACTTGACATAACATAAAATGCTGTGTTGCTTGACCTCTAGGATACATTTTTATTACTGGGTTTAGCAGACTTATTCTGTATCCATTCAATTAAGATGAAGACTCAGAAAGACAGAGGAAAAGCAGTAAAAATTGAAAATGAAGCTTGGAGATTTGCAGTACCGCTTTTCCTGAATTATAAATTATGGAAATTAAAGTGTCAGACAGTCTTGATAAACTGATTTGTCTGTGTTCATAATCAGACCACTTTATGAAAATTGCAATTATTTTGGAACAAACAGGAAGAAAATGAACAACCGAACATATGAAAATTGGTATGTGTGAATGATGATTTTATGACACCTTTCATCAGAGGTTCACTTTGGAATGTCTTATTGATAATTGTGTAGAAAGGAAAACTGTGCCTAGATATGCACAGTCAGAGACAGTTCTAGTTTTGCAGTAAATTTAGATTTTTCTTAACTTTTTTTAAGTCAGGTATATGAATTATCATAATCCTTATTTAATAAATTTGTTAATTTTTAAAGCAAACTAATTTTCTTTTGGCTATTTCCTATTTTTCTAATTCACTTGTCTTTCCTCTTTATTTTTCCCTGTTTATTTTTTCTTATCATTTGAGGACTCTCTAAATTTAAGTTACCCATTACTCCTCTGTAGCAAGATTCATCAGCAAGGCTCTGTTCTGTAAGTGTGGGTCTTTACATCTGTAGAGCTAGTGGTACATCTCATGAGCTTAGATATCTGATCCTGCAAAACAGAATATGTGGGCAGTTCACAGGCCTTTTTTTTCCCTTTAGTGGGTAAAAAAAATCATCCCTATAGACTCACAGCTAAGCACTGTTAAATATAATGAACAATATTCTTCTCTTTTCAAACATGGTTAGACTTACAAACTTAAAATTCCAGCAAGAACTTCCTCTACTTTTTTATCCTATTTGCAGATCCATTACATCCCTATTACAGAATCCTCTACAAAATTTCTGCTTGAAAAGTTCGCAAATGTTGTGGTATATAATTTTTCAGCTAGGTAGCCAGGAGGTGCAATTCAGAGCACCTAAAATTAGGAATTTAAGTTCCCCATATTCTTAATAGTTAGAGATATAGGCCTAATATATTTAAAATAGCTAAGAGAGATGCTTGCATTTGGACAGACTAAATCTCCTTTTGAGTGTTTTAAATATAATTCTGCTATATGTGTGACTGAAATAGGCATTTGTGCTCTCTATTTCATTGTGATACATTTGTTTTCACATAAGCTGTACTACTGAGAAATAAGCAATGTGAAAAGTGGAAAAAAGAGTGAATCGTATTTATGGCCTAAATACAGAATTGGCACTGATTTAACCAAATTGTTTGCTAAAGCTGATTTACCTAAATCGGTGTAGCAAGCTTGTATGACCATGGTTCAATCAGGTTAAGAGTGCCCAGTACTCATTTAGCTTAGTTTGGCTTCCAAACTAATTTTCCCACTTTTAACAGAATGCACCAGAGGCTAGGTCTGATATAAATAACTCAATCTGCAAACCAGTTTAGCTAAATTGGTGCAATTTCTGTGTGATTTCTGTATAGGCCACTTGTGGTATTAAGGTGTTCAGACTGTCATGAGATATTCTAGGAAACCACTGTTGTATGCCTAGAGCTAGCAATCAGTTTTGCTCCTGAATGCTTGATGTGTCTGAAATACGCTTGCTTTTAGTATGCAATGCTTTTCTTGAAATTAAAGTATTTGAGTGAAATCAGATTGAACCGAGACTCAGCTACTTGCTTCCGAGCCACTCACTGCCTGTGTTCTGCACCTTCCTGCTCCTACTCCTTGCCTTGGTGTCTCTCAGCTGTAAATCCCGTATCAGCACAGACTGTTCTTTCCATATGTACACACGTATTTGACTTGCATGTGTTTTGGATTGCGCGGCCGGAGTCCTGGTATCAGTTAGGGGCTTCCCTAGCTGTTACTGCAGTAGAGACAGTAATGACTTCCCAATGCAATTTGCTGTCAAGGTTGTGACCTCATCAAAGTCAAGCGTAGCTTTAGAGAGCTTGAATATGTTGGGTTTTGGGATTTTTATTTTTTTGTTTTTCTAGGAAGTCAGTAAAATCACCTTAATTGCATTCTAGTGTGTCTTATAAATGTTAATGGGGAAGAACTGTGACAGCTGCCAGCGTACCTTACTGCAATTTCTAACATCACATAACCACCAAGTGATGTTTTTTCATCCTTTATGCTGAATTCCCTCCTTGTTTGCCATGCCCCTGGAACGCACAGCAGAGCTATTGCATGCTCGTGGCACGTGCCGTGGCTGCATGGACCCTGTCGAGCCAGACCCCTAAATCTGTTACTGTAACATCAGTGATTTCTATTCCCCCCAGCGCACCCCAGCTTCTGCCTTCCCAAACCAGTCAGCAGAGGCTGGGATGGCTGCGCCGCACAGGAGCACTGGACACGAGGCTGGGATGTGTTGAGAATCAGCAGAGAAATTCTTGTAGTAAATAGCAGGCTTGTGTTTTTGCGGTGGGTTGCATGCAGAAGGATGAAAGGGTGAGGTCTGTTTGTCCTCTGCCGTGGGAGGCAGCGCAAGCGGTTCTGAAGGAGCTGGCGTGGACAGCTGCCTATGTGGACCTGTGGAATTCCATGCAGGTGCAGCCTCGTTTTTATCTTTCAGGCCTTTTTTGGTCCCCTATTCATTTTGAGGGAATGAATGCAGGTCTCTGTGTTGGGTGGGGTAGGAGGCTATAGAGTTGCAGCTTTTAAAATTATATAAATTATTATAAATTATAATTTACTTGGTCTGTGTCTGCCTGGGGAACAGAAACCTCAAACTTTCCCAAGATATTTTTGTCATTGTAGATAATAGACCCATGCTTTCTTGTATGGGAAATACTTTCATACACTATATATAGCCTTTAAATGCAGAAATTACAGTAAAAGAAATCCAATAAAATTGTATGGTTAGCACCCTGAATTAGGGAATTCTAAAATTCAGCATTAGCAGTAACATCATCCTTATGTGTATATTTAAGATGCAAGATTGTAGTGCTGGGTGATACTGTTCACCTACTCAATGGGGGCTGTTGCTACCTCCACAGTCTGTCCCCACACTCCTTCGCGTGCCATAGACATGCTGGTAGGTAGCTATTAGTTTGTCATGTCCTTGTATTTCCTTGAAAACTTTGTAGTGACTTCAGTATCAGGCAACCTAGTGTCATCAAAAGCAAGGATCCCAGTCCGGACTGTGAATTGCTCTCATTCAGGACCACTGTGTTTTCTTTTGTGCTAAAAGGGTTTCCCGTTCTTTGGATTATATGTGTTCTACCTCTGTGGGAAGTGAAAATATTCTTGTAGCTTTGAAAGTCATTGAGAAGGATGTTATTTTTATAGGGTGAGTTTGAAAGAAATAGATTCAGGGATTAAATGAAGGAGAACATGGTGATGCTGTAAAGACCACCTTGGCTTGCTCATTGCATGCTAAGCTACCTTCTCAGCACTGCTGTGGTTTGTGTCCATCCAAGCTGACTTTTTATTCAGGATGACTAATGTATGCACTGGTGTGAATGGACACTTTACTGCAATGTAGTGTTCAGCAGTGGCAAGGAGGCTAGAGAACAAATACAGACTTTCTGTCAAAGGCCAAGAACTGCCCTCCAAATATTGCCACAATAAAAAAAGCAGTACGGAAAAACTGCATCTGAAGGACAGCTGCCCATTGCTATTTTGTTTTTCCATGAGCTGGAAGCCAATTCCATTTGCTCAACTGCAGAGGAAACTGTCTTGTGCTGCACTAGAAAGAGAATGATTGTTTGAATAAATGTCACTGGAAACGTCATAAATATGAAAAAAACCTTGCTTTAAATTTCAAAGCAACAGCTCTTGCCAGTGGGACTCTAACCTGGTCACGCAGTGTGTGGCTCTTTGGTATCACTTCAACATGTTTTGTTTCATACTGCTATTATAGTTTTCAGCAAATGAGAAAGGTTGTGAGAACCAGAAGTTTTGGTGCTTTAATGGCTTCATACTGATGGACTCCTTTAATTAAGTTTGTTCCTAAATGTAGTAGGATTTGCTACATTTTCAAATGTTTGTAACCACTGTAGGATCTGATTTAGCAGTGAAATGAATGTTTCATGATTTTGACCTCTGAGGACATACAGACTTCCAAGGTTTGGCTGTTGCAGAGTTTAGGTTTGATTCTGGATCCAAAGTAATGTTTTGTTTAATCTGGAGCCAGGCAAAGTAAACAATAATGTGAAGAGGCATGAACTTTCTCATTTACCTCAGTGGATGCTGAAGCCAGGCTCTGACTATATGTGTGCCAGCATCATTAACCCTTTAACTGATGAACCCATTAAAAAAAAAAAAATCTTATTTATTTTATTTTTCTGGTTATTTATGTAGTCTTGTAAAAAAATTTGAAGTCCATTAACTTGGAAAGATTGTAACTTAAGGAATAAGACTAAAACTAAATATTCAGATAGACTGTTATCATGAAAGATAATGTTTTCATTAATTAGAGTTGTGAAATTCTAACATTATGAAGGCAATACTATAGAGTTTATATGACTTTTGTGTTGTGGTTGGTAAGGTTTTGTCATTTTTCTGTAAAACATGGTATCATTCTTAGGCACAAAAGCTATATGTTCAACTGCAGCTGAACAGCAGTATAGATATTTCCAAATGACTCCCTTTCAACAATACCTGACACAAACACAGAAAAAAAATGGAAAATAAAGAATAGCCGTTCGTATTAGCCTTGGCCATATACACACCACAGTATTCCTCCCTCCTGAGCTTACCCGAACCTCTGCCCCTCGAGCTTTACCAGGGCGCTTCTGCCCTCCTCCTCCTCCTGGTGCACCCCTCCTGAGGGGCTCTCCGGTGGGGCCAGCAACAAGGTCCCACCTCAGGGTGAGTTAGTGGCTGTCAGCCAAGAACAGGAATAGGTGACGTTGTTTTTCTTCCCAGGCTGTTTACACGAATGGGAGGGCCAGGCTCATTGCATCTTCCATTTGCTGAAGCCAGCTTTAGGATTTCAAGTTCAAGTTGTACTTCCGTAGCTGGAGAGTTATCGATTAACAAGCAATTGCCTTGGATGAGATCTTCCATACTTTATTCCCACCCATGCTTGTTTGATGTTTTGTTCTTAATTGCAATGCTACTTTGTAAGAGATTTTAGAAGTGGTAGAAATTGTTAATATTTAGGAGACTATATATTTCTAGTCACAGAAATTTGGGAAATGTGTATTTTCCAGTGGATTGTGAACATAGACTTGTAGAACAAGAGAGTGGTCTCAGATTATAGGTTAAGATTTTGTGTAGTCCTGATTAATTATTTTTTTTTGCAGGCATTCTTACTTCACATTGTCGCGTGTAGCTGCTAAAAGCACCAAGTGACAAAAGTAGTTCCCTGACAGGAGTATTGGGAGCTAAGATATTTAAATCACTGTGTGACAGTAGTGATGATAAAGAGAGCAGTAGCTCATCAGGAGGAGTTGGCTGGGAAACTGGAACGTTTTTGCTCTACAGCCTCTATTTGCAGTCGTGAATTTCTGCTTCACAGTTTCTAGTCATGAAGCAAGCTTTAGGGTTTTTTTACAAGTAGACTCTGAAAGTTGATTGAGAAGGTGCCAGATCCTATTGTTTTGGCCACATCAAATCCAGAGCTATAATTTATGATTTCTGTCACACAAATAAAGATTTACAAGCTTCTTCCACAGAAGAGAAGATGCCAGTCAATTTGTACCTCTGTATCTACACTCTGTGTGACAGACTTATACTGGTTTATAAATAATCCAGTGAGGGATCTAAATAAGCGCATGGAAAATAGAAACACTTATAGCGTGTGCTTGTGCCAATACCACTTCGTCTTTATTGAGACACCTATCTTTTTCTCACGGAAAATGGTAGCAAGATTTTTACCTGAAACAAGATCTGAAAATAGGGTTTGAAAAAACTTGAAAACGATAATAAAAAACACCTGGAATACCCTCCAAAACCTTGAACTCAACCAGGTTGTCTCTCCCATATATTTTACATTCATTCAACTGTTTCTCCTTCTGAATTTGTCATGCCTCCTAATGTTGTGCCTTTCCATATTTGTGTTTATGCAGATAAGTGCCTGTTTAATGTGCTTACATGCTTTTCTGAGTCAGGGCTGTAATATTTTCCTGTAGTGTGTGTGTTTCATACGTGGAAGTCCACTCAAATGCCTGAAAAACAGCTGAAGTGCTGGGCAGTATTTATTACTTGGCCAGTAATAAATTTGTCCAAACTGCAGCTTAGAGGAGATAGAAACTCCTAGAAATTCATAAATTTTGTTGTTGTTGTTGGATAATTTAGATATGGGGAAGGAGTAATAATGGGAAGGGGCAACATTTCTAAGGTGCTGAAATTTTTTTTTATCAGCTGTTAATTCTGAAATGTCATTTGCAGTAGAAATCTTATTAAAATAAAAAAAAAAAAAGGCTAAGATAAGTTTAAATATTTTGATGTTGAGGAAAAAAAAAATCCCCTGAAAAAAACAGAAAAATGTCCAGTATGGACTGAACTATATTAACATTTAGTATTTCAGTGTGTTCCTCAAACTGCAAAGTCCATTATTTTTATCAGTCAAGTGACTCTCCCTGGTTAGATGTTTAAGGCTTTCTGGGGAAGTGAGAAGAAACCAGGCAGAAGTTAGAGCTCTCTGGAGGACCCTTACAATAGCAGCATTAAAGGGCGAAACACCCTGGATGTCAAACACCCAAAGCAAAACTGACAGGCTGCTCAGGTCAGAGAAGACGGTGTCGTGAGGTGCCTGAAACGTGTACCGGTATGTCCAAGCCGTGTGCGCTCTGACAGCAGTTGTCTGGAAAAGGTTCATTAATTTCAGGATAATAGTTGTCTTGTGAGAGGAAGAATGGAAGTCGCGGCTCAGCAATTCAGCAGGAGTAAGAGATGGGCAAGGAGTTAAAAAAAGAACCCAAAACCTCGTATGCTTGGTGGTCTTGATGAGTTCATTAAACCTCAAGCTCAAGTGGAGGTAAATTGTAGAAAAATGTAGTAGATGAGATTTCTTATATAAACATGAATATCTTCTATTAAAAACCTGTGCAGATAGAGGTAGTGAGTCTTTATGAACATTTGTTGGCTTTTTAACAGAGTTCATTATGCAGAAATATGTCTCTTCTGCTCATTTTAAAGTTTGGATGTTAGACTTAATTGATTCGTAAGAAGGTGACATGGGTAATAGGCTGTTATTAATGTGCATAACTTACTAAGGTGAGCTTTGTTCTGCTGAATTAATAAGTGAATTATAACAGAAATGGCCCAATTACCAGCAGAAATGGAACAGAATTTCTTTGTAGGCAAGGTATAAATAAATATTATCAATTTGGATTACTTTTAAATTTTATTGAAACAAAAAAGCAAGTGGAGAAGAATGATAGAAATTTCAATGTGGGAAATCACAACAGTTACCTTCTCTATAACAGCTGCTCTTCTGAATTAATGGAGTATGACTGCATGCAGGCAAGGGAAGGACTTTTCTCTTAAAGGAAGAAAGAAGTAAAATCCTTAGACATACCTCTGGAAAAAAAACCAAACCCAAAACCACTTTAAAAGGAGTTTCTGCAAGGGAATTCAGTTGCTTTTGCTCTGCTATTTGGAGTACCTACTCAAAATGTCTTCTTATATACTCCTGTAATTTGTACCATGATGCATCTTTGTTACACCGAGTAAGATGTGTGTCTAACTGTTGTTGTGCAAGTGTGTAGGCTTGTTCCTGGCCCTGTGAATGTCAGCCATCCTGTGGGAGCTGAGTTGCCTAGTGCCAGTGGTGTGAGATTCTGCTGTTGAGTTCCACCTCACTGGTGTGATATCAACGTGCAGACCTGTTTGAGTCTTTCTCTTCTTCTAGAGAACATTGTAGACCTGCTCATGTGTAGGGAGGGACTTTCCCATACGTGTGAGAATTGGGAACTACGTCCTACCTGCTCTCTCTCTGCATGTAATACGAAGTCTTTTGCACTGCACTCAGTTTTGATTTGGCTCTGTTCATAAAGCTAATCAGTCCCAATCCCATTTGCAAAGTTTAAATGACTGCTTCACTTTGAAAACTCAAAGTAGGAGAAATGCTATTTCAATTAAATGGTAATTGCTCACCAAGATGAAAAAGTCAAAAACTAGTGAGAAATTTAGACCAGAACTGTTCTTTGCAAGCGTAGTTACTGGTTGCAGGAAAACAAGTTTTTGAGGAGAAAAAGAGTTTGTACAACTTGCTGGCAGCCTTATGCAGGAGGAGTGTACTGCTGCTGTGCGCGTTCCCTGCAGATGTACGAGCAGCCCTTTTGCATAATTTTGACACAACGGGTGTGTTGTGTGAAGGAATAGGCACCAAAAAAAATCTTTAATTATGTTAATATTTTGTTCTAGTATTGACAGAATTTTTTTTGCAGTCCTTAGGTGCACTATGCTCGGTGCTGTTTCCCAATCACTGTAGTATGAGTTGAAATATGAGTTAACTCAGTTCAGCGATCTTTTTGATGCGGTAACGAAGACAGAGTCTGAGGTGAAGGCCTTTCGTACAGGAACATCAGCAGAGACATATGCCTGCAGTGTGGGCTGGTTTTGTTATTAATATTTTTGCTCACAGGACTGTCAAGGTTAACTGTGTCCAGCAGATGTTTTACCAGGAGTGCTAAGTTCCGATGCTGCTGGAAGGTTTTAATGTGAGAAATGTAGCAGTGTGTTTCTCTGGCATTCATGATGTTATGGAACAATTTTAGTTCAGAGCGATGATGCTAAAGGGAGAAAGAAATGCTAAAATAATGAAAACGTGTCTTGAATATTTGAGGTTAAAAAGTTCTTTGAATGATCAAAGCAGCAAATAATTCAATTGAAAAAAAGGAGGAAAAAAAACCCTGAAGATACCAAACCTGCCCTGGTAGCTGTGTGACTGGATATGCTGATTTCTCAAATCAGCCCAGAGTTTGTGCAGCGCTGGGATTATTTTGGCAGCTATGCAGAAACAGGCACCTTGGCTTCAGTGTGTGATCATTCAGCTCTTGGTCTTCTGTCTGGGGCTTTGGAACATGGTCTTTGTCCTCTTTTCTTTGCTGATTCCTCTGCCTTAGAAATTAATAATTGGCCAGGTAAATCTGACCACTGAATCCATTTGAATGTACAGTAGTGAGGGAGGTGAGGAGCAACCCACACAAGGACCTTTTGAACTGACTGCAGAATATGCATCACGAGGGGCTTTTTAGGGCACGGTGAACCTCACGGTTATGTTCTATGTGAAGGAGACTTACTTCTTCAGTGGAGGAAAGGCTACAGTACTCGTAGTGAAGAAAGAGGCATGAAGGGTAGTTAGAAAATGTGTATGTGTGGTTGAAAGGGCAAAACGGGGCACCTCTGCTCTCCCTTCTGTCTGTCCTAGGAGTAACAAGCAGTTCCAGACAGGTTTGTTAGGAGTGATAGACTGAATCTGCTTCACAGCATTTCTAGTACGATGGTGAACTAGCTCTCTTTTTGGAAGAATGTGATTTTGCATCAGTGAATAATTACCATGGGTACAACCAATAGCTTTTAGACAATAGATTTTTTTGGTTTGGTTTGTTTTTTTGTAAAGATGGTGTTTTGCTCTATGTGTAATTTCAGCATATATCCAAGGTGGCCATTCTTTTAATTGTGACCTACGGGCATTACAACTATTTAAAAGAATACCGAGCAGTCTAATGGGCAAGTGGGAGATGTGCTATCCCAGGGAAACCAGGGTGGTCATCATGGGAAATGGTTATCTGAAGAAGTCCGCTGAGGTAAAGGCACTTCTAGCTTATCTAACTATTACTGATAGAAAACAGAACTTGAACCAGCATTTTTTTCATGCCCATCTCTCCAACACAGAAACTCTGCTTGCCATAAAACAATGGAAACTAGAATAAGCTTTTAATTTTTCTTAACATCTATTATATTTGGGACAGATAGAATAAGGTGAAGAAAACAAAGAGATGCAAAAATGCATTTTTTTTTTAATTCAGTCTGTGTTAATATTTATTTGGCTTTCTATCAATAAAATATGTTTGTATGAATAACAGTTTTCTTACCCAGATATTCGGTGACTTCAGAACAAATTGGCTACTAATAACGGGAATAGAATTTGGCAAATGACTATCCCAACTCGGCAATAACATTTGTTATATCTGTCGTCGTCTTCTTTTTGCTATAATATAATAGAGCTAGTAATCTGAATATATTTTCTCTTCAATGGAGGGTGATAACTACTATAATTATTAATGCAATGCCAGTCACTTAAACATGTGGTATTCGGTATGAATAATAGTCTTTCTTTTAAAACAATTTTCACTCCTACGGTAGTAATTTCTTTACTTACTTCATGTCATGTTATTATTAAATGGAGTATACCTAAATGCTCTTCAGAAAAGATATTGCTGACACTTCCAAATTAGTTTTAGGTCTAATTAAAATTCCACAATAACAGATCAGGCATTTGGGGATTTCCAAATTATTATTATTTTTTTTTTTAAATAGGAGATGAAGTGCCACTGGAACAGAGAGAGATAGAAATGCAAGTTGCTGTGACATGATATATTTGATCGATCACACAGAGCCTTTTTTCCCTCTGGAAATGTTAAATGCAGAGTGCCAAGTGTCTCAGGACACAATTGAAGATTAAAACTGTGGCATTTGAATATGTCGCTGGTCAGATGAGATGCCACAGAGGTTGATGAGGCAAAGTAAGAACATCTCACATGTTGAAGCCGATGGGAGTATTGGAATGGGTAAAAGAGTAGGAGAACCCCTTTTTGGTATTAATCACTGTCTGCAAGCCCAGAGCCTGTTAAGTTTCCATTAGCAGGTAAGTAGTGCGATTAAGTCCAAACACAGGAGTTCTGAATGCCTCCTGTTGATGTAGAGGTGAATGGTCTGGTCTTCCTGATACGTGTTTTAAAATTAGTCCTAGGCCTGTGAAACGTGCCAAAAGAATACCACCCCCAGTGAAATTGCAGGAGGGGTCACATTACGATTCGCGTGTTTTATTTGCCTGTGTTCTCATGCTGCATGCCTTTCTGATTTGTGGTAGTTGTATTTTTTAGCTCTGGATCATATGTATATACTGGGAACAAATCTACTTTTTTCAACACTGAAGTGTTTGAGAAGGAAACATTTGATGAGTGAAATTGTGGATCTAGCTGCATCCACAGCTCTGGAATAAAGAGAAGTATTGACTGATTGTCTTTACCCTACATGCAACGAATAAAACCGCTATCACGTCAGACTTCCTTTATTTCAAAAGAAGAATTAAATGATACTCTGGCTTCTCGTTGTTGAAGTTCTCCATGGCTCAGAGCTTGGTTTTCAAAGGAGAAAAACTACGTGCCAGATTGTATTGCATGCCAATAATGTTTCAACTCATTAAACTGCTTTGTGATTCCTGGTTGACAGATGTCAATAGTCAAATATATCACCCATCTTGTAAGTTGCTGTAAACTGGGTTTAATGAATACTGGTGTAGTTCAACGGAGCAACTCTCATTTATACCACAATAGAAGCTCACATTTTTTTTTCTTTACTGGATGCATCAGAAAGCTATTATTACTATTTCTTTATTTATTTCAGGATTTTTTTCCTCAGTATCACTATCCTTTATTAGGTAGGGAAAAAAGCCTCAGTTTTGTATGCGAGAATTCCACGGCTTTACTTTTAATAAATGTTCACATCTTTAGTTTTCTGCTTGCAGATGAGACATTGAAAAGTATTTGCTTCTTTTGACTATTCCATGGGAAATTGGCTTGGGAGAATATTTTAACTTTGTGAGAGAAAAGGAAATTATTATTTTACATTACACCAAAATAAAATGTATGAGAGGCAGTTGCTTAAGAATTTGGCATGAGGTTCTGCTGGGCATATGTGGAAAGCTTTAGAAATTAATTTAATGTGGGATGGAAGCCAAAATGTAGTCCTGCTTATGGGACTGTGAACAATTCTAGGTTTAGTATCAACTTCCTGTTAAATGTCACTGTCACAACTGACAGAAGTATTTCCTAGACCTGGTTAGGATTCTGATTTCATGTTCTTTCTTCTTGTCTTGATAGTTCCCTGTATAATTTGATGATACAATAAGTCTTTTCCCATACTATTTTTTTTTTTCTCCTAACTTAGAAGTCTAAACCACATCTATTTTCATTTCCCTCATGTAACACAACCCTATTTACAGTTCTGGCCTGGTCAAGAGCATGAAAGTACTTCGAAGTCAGAGTCAAACCAAAAGGCTTCATTATTTAGGCTAGCAGAAGAGCTGAGGTGATGACACACATGCAAAAGATAAATATTAGGTCACCAGTGATCCCAAGAAATTCCAGTAGACTCACAGAGCCATTGAGGTAGGAAGAAGCTTCTGGAGATTGCCTAGTCCCAACCCCCTGCTCAAGCAGGGCCACCTAGACCTGGTTGCTCAGCACTGCATCCAGTTGGGTTTTGAATATCTCCAGGGATGGAGACTCCACAACCTCTCTGGGACACCTGTGCCAGTACTTGACCATCCTTGCAGTAAAATGCATTTTTCTTGCATTTAAATGTCATTTCCTGTATTCCATTTGTGTCGGTTCCTCTTGTTCTGTCTCTGGGCACATCTGAGAAGAGTCTGGCTTCTGTCTTCTTTCATTTTCACTGGTGCATGGCTGAGCTGGGTCAGCCCTGAACATGGCTTGAATCATCATGATGTTCCTGCATCAAATTGTTTCTATGGAGATGCTTAAAGTGTTAAGATACAGATCTTCTAGATTTTTCTGAGACCATGTGGGAAAACAGTATTCTTAGTATTCCATTTGGTGTGGTTTATTAGTGTTGCATTTTGATGAGTTTTCAGTATGTAAAATAAATTATCGCTCATTTGATTAAAAAAAGAAACAAACATTGACTACACTAGAAGAAAGGTAAATTTCTGTTTCAGAGGAAACAGCACCTTCTTACTGCACATATTCTCTTCTTCTGTCTGCTAGAAGTCTTTAGCTCAGTAAATAAGGTTAATACGCATTTATAAAACAATGTACTTCTACAGTGTCACTTTTGTTGGCAGAAAAAATTGATAGCACAGAATGGGCCCTTAATAATGAGTGTCTAAATGATTGCATTGTCATTTACAGGTGAATTTACTGTTGAAAAAGTACAAGACAAGCAGCTGGTTTTAGTTTTCTGCCAGTGGGAGAGTGCAGTATTTTACTTTTCAGCAAGGAAGAAATACAGTACAGAAAAATCCACGTTTGCTTCACAACATGGGGAAGAATCTTATTAACCTCATCTGCCAAGCCAAAGGGTGAGACCGTTTTTCTCCGTTAAAACTTGTGTAGCCTTCACGGGTTCATAATTGCCTACTCTTTGAGCAATGCATGTGAAATCTCCTGTTTCGCAGCGGCAAATGTTTCAATAAATCTCCATGAACTATGAGCATAGCACACCAGCGATAGGAACCCAGCTTGGATTAATAAGAAGTGTTTGTGTTTATAGTTTCTTCAGTGCTGAGACATTTCCCTGTTATGTAGAAAATGTCAACGATTTGAAGTGGCCTGGACTCAGAGACTGCATGTAGCTGTTGCCAAAGCTCATGTCTCTTGATGTCTTGTAGTTGGTGTCCTCTGTGACCTTCAGAAAATCATATTGTTTAGACAGCTTTTTTTGTGTGGCAGTGTTAACTCTACCACTGCTCTCCGCCATTGCTCCCTAACTACTAAAACAGTGCTTGAAATCTCATTTAGCTATCACGGTGCTACTTGTTGCCTCAGACAATTCAGGATGCGTTAGTGCTTCTATTGTAAGTAATGGTTTTCAGGATGTAACTACACTAAATACGTTCTTTCTGCTCTAAAGTCTGATTGACAAGGTATGTTAGCAATAAGATTTGATTTTAATTAATTTGTTTTAACTGAAACTCTTGAGAGTGAGACAGATTGGCTTTGGCTTGGGTTCAAAGCCTGCGTGCTTCCCACAAATTTCTGTGTTGCCTCACCCCAGCCAGTGGCCCCAGCCTTCCCAGCATCATCTCTCCTCTGAAAGGCTTTGCAATATGGTGAAAGGATAAAAGGCTGCTATGAGGGCTTTTCTCCTCTGAGTGCTTAGGTTAAGAGCAACAGCCTTAGTTTCACCCGTACTAAATGTCAAATTTGTATCCAGTTTTGTGGAAAATAAACAGTTCTGTCATTAAGACATTTAAACACAAAGTCTTCCGATTTGGCCAGTTCATGTTCTCTGCTAAAAGAAAAATACTTGTTCATAATATGGCTCTTCTATAGCTCCAACAGCATTATGAACAAAATTCATGTACTTCTTGTTTAGATAAGTAGAAATCCTGGTTTGATTATTACTGAAAGAGGAAAAAGGGGAATTAGGTAGAAGATTAGTTTCCAGTGTCATGGTCTGCTCATTTTAAGCCTGCAGATTTGTGTAGGGGCATGACCCTTTGTGTAAATAATTTTTTGCTGCCCTGATGAGACACACGTGCCTTGCGGTGATTACTCCTTGAGAAGAACATGTACACTCAGACTGTCCAAGAGTTAAGGCAATAGGACATTAGCTTCTGCAGTTGTTGTCCTGCAAGAGGTCTACAGACCTTGCCTGTGGAGGATTATCACAGTTCTTTTGGGAAGTAAAAATCCCCTCTCTTCAGCAGCTGCAGAATATATGATTAGGGATCATGGAGCATTGCCTTGGATTATAACCAGTCTGATGGCTAAGCCTGAAAATCTGTTTTTTTAAACTGCCTGCTGTTTGATTATGCCTCTCTCTTAGGATTTGGGATTACAGCAAATGGCTCCTAAAGGCAGAGGCACCAGAAGCAGATTGAAAGCTGCCTTTACGCTTCAAGATATACTCCCTCGTGGCCAGTCAGGACTGTATATGCATGTGTGTATGTGCTGAGGGAAGAATGAAAATCTTCTGTTTACAAAGAAATGTAAACAAAGCTAGGCGTTCCTTGAGTATCTGCTCATTTGGGAGTAGTTGGGGATCTTTCATGAAGAGGACAACGATGGGTGGGAGTGCTTAAGGGGGTAATGCTCAGGAAGGATAGGTGCAAGGAGAAACCATATATCCTTGTCTTCCTTTGTTTGATCACTGTTTTGATGCATTTCAGCTTCTTCATGGACTCTAACAGTAAAATCGATGTTGATGTAGGCTGGTTTAGGCTTTGCTGGAACTAGGACAACTCATGCTATCCAACAAAAAAGTTGAAGAACTCATTTAAGGTAGATTTTAGGTAAATTCATAGATGGAATTGGGTGACAAGTTTGCTAGAAATTGAACCAAATAATATGAGTCCATGGGTGTCCAGCTTGGTCATATCCCCAAAGGAGATGTGATTGGCATTGACAGTGTTCATTTGTACCCCTTTTGTATGAACCACAGCCCACAGTTTACTGGGACTGTTCCCTGACCTTCTGTTGTATATCCTGTTTTCTTTTTATTTTTTTGTTCCTTTTTTTTTTTCTCTTTTTGAAGCATACAAGGGTGGCTGCAAGTAGGTAGGTAGGTAGGAGAAACTGGTGGGATCTGCTGATGCTATGAGAAGTACTGGTGTGTCATTGATCCCTCGATGGTTTGTCTTGTTCGCATGCTCAGACCTGTCACCAGTTTTGCAGCTAGGGGAGGATTCTCACCCAGGTTTGGAAGTGACTTCACTGGAAGTAGTTGGTTTGTTATCATTTAAAATTTGTTATCATTTAAAATTTGTTATATCATTTTAATTCCATTGCAGAATGGGGTCTGGACCACTTCTTTGGAGCTTTAGGTCTCTTCTATGACAGTAATGTAAGGGTTGGGTTTTTTTTGTTTGGGAAGGGGGTTGTTTGGTTTTAAATAGTGTTCTAAAGTGCTTGTTAGGAGAAACATGGGGTCACTTCTCTAAAAAATAAAACAGAATGAATATCTATTGTCTACTTGCCTGCAATAGTAATACTTGCCTACTTGGCCTGTGATGGATTAGGCTTGAAGTCTCTGGTAACATGTTCTGTTCCTGTGTTCCTGTGAATGGGGGCTGAGCAAGTGAGCCTAGCTTTTCCAGCTTCTGAGTGTTTGATTTTTATGACCTAATTAACATTTTTAATGTACTTCCTTATGAGTGGAGCATGTAATACAGAGCATTGTTTTATGCAAATTTTTTTTGAGAAATACCAAAGAGAAAAATATCTCATTCTTTTCAGTTATAAAAAAAGCAACTTTCACATGTAGGAAATATCTATAAAGATGATACAAAAGGTACTTTTTCCATCAGTATGGAATGTTTCCTTCTGTATTTTACTTTTTTATATCAGTGTATTTATCAGGCAGTAATAACTTTGAAAGATGAAGCATTTACCTTAGTTCTTATGCTTAAAGAAAACAAAATATAAAAGCAAAAGACATCTGCTTCAACAGTTGTTCCATTAGCGACATGCCAGTCACTTGTGAAATGTATCTCTCAAAAAATGTTTTTAGTCCTGAGGTGGATCTCTCTCAAAAAAGGTAAATCTCTATAAATTAAATTGATTTAATATTCAGGCCTTTTTAAACATTTGCAAATTTACTTTGTGCTGGGGTAGTGCACAAATATTGCACCTTCTCACTCAATAGCTCTTTTATTCAAACATATTAACAGATTTCTGTGTTTAATGAGAAATTTTGAACTTCTGTTGCCACTACATAGGCTGCAGCTACTATGAAGAGTTGACTAATGATTGCTCTTTCATGTACGTCAGCGAAGGAATAGTTTACCCAAATGGTATTTATCAATTGTCTGTGAGCTATGGGAGTGTTTACCACATTAACACATTTTCTCTTTTCAAAAGACATGAAAAACTGCTTCAAAATCTTCTGAATGGAGCACTGGTTCAGGCTGTGTTTGGAAATAAAGCTGCTGCCTTCAGAAAGTTTGGAATATTATCTGATTACCTACCATCCTGTCTAACTTCCAACTATAAAACTCCTGGAAAGTGATGTCTTTCACACAGTCAGAGGTACAGGAGGCAGCATCGCCGTGGGCTAAAAAAGAAGCGTGCTCTGATCTGACCTGAATTTGCACGGGCTGTGCATGCAAATGTCTTGGGAAGGGTCTCGAGGCTGGCCCCTGTTTGGGGCAGAGATCAGACTGGACATTGACAGGATGACCAGTTTATTGAAAGCATTTATCATGGGCTTTTATGTATGGATAGATGTTGATAATAAAGTGAGAAATACAGTTTTCTCCTGTATTCCTTGTACAATTGAAATTCTTATCAGAAGTAAGATGAAGATACTTAACTCTGTAAGTTTTGCAAACTAAAGGGTTGCTAAACTTTTCTTCTCTGCTTAAATTTCCTCCCATGGTTTTTATTTTTTACTTTGCAATATTTATTCTCTTTTAAAGAGATGCTTTCTTTAGTTGCATTTTGCTCTGCTGTCTGACACAAATTCTGCTTTTTTAAGCAGTGTTTCTGCCTGAATAGGAAAAAAAGAGAAAATTCTCCAACCTTCTTTGCCTGTTTTCCATGGGATATATGCCTTTTGTGAGAGGCATTGGCAAGGAACTGAGGTGCAGAAAACTGTGAAATACATGAAAATCCTAAAAGCATCATATAAAAAATTGAATGTCTAAATATATAAAGCTCACACAGCATATCATCCTGCTACATATTTAACAGTTTTTTCCTGAGCAGTAGGCAGCTAGTGTTGGAAAGTTTATGAATATTTTATTCTGTGAGATGAAAAGTAACCATGTAGCAAACATGCAAGACCTACATTTTATATTTTGTTTATTCCTTTTTTTGGTTTTTGCTTTCATATGGGTGAATCAGCCTTTCATCTCCCACAAACCTTCTAAAATTATTCCCATCAGCTTAGTAGTACTCATTGCTGAGGGCAGACCTCATCAGCTGGGGGTTCCCTTAGTCGAGAACTGAGCTAAGCAGCAGATCACGACTGTTTCTTTAGTCTTGGGGCAGTTTATGAAGAAAAAAAAAAAAGGTGGGGGGAAGTTCTGAAATAATAAAGCTGAATGTCAAGATTAAAATATAGTTTGAACCCTTTCCACTGCTGGGAGCTGTAATGTTCTGTAACCTTCTGAACTGAGGATAGAAGCAGAAATGTGGGATGTTGGCAAACGGGCTTTTTGACAGAGCAACTAGCTGAAAACAGCTATCCTATAGGAGATGTTTGTCCTAGTTCTGGTAGTCAGGCTGTTGTACTTCTGGTAGAGTAAAGATGGAAGAGAAATACGATTTACAGGTAGAAATAATACCTTTTCTTAGATCAGAAGGCATAGATGGAAGAAACAATGAAGACTTTGTCTGTGTAAGCCCTTGTTCAGATAAGAAACAGGAAAAACAGAGGTAGTACAGGTTGAAGACAGTCGCTGTGAATTTAATTAAGTAGATCATCTAGACAACTCAGAGAAAAGGATTCTTCCTACCTGTGGTGCAGTGCCTGCTGTTGTGGTGGATCATGTTTGATCTGGAGGAGGCAAGCCTTGGGCTGGTAAAAAGTGCTGACATACCTGTAGACTTGAAGGAAAATCTGTATGTTAGGGGGAGTGCATGACCATTTTTGCCTGGGCAATTATTTTGTTGCCATGCTGGAACTTCTCTTCCTGCTTGTTGATGGGCATCTGTTCGAATTATTATAAGCAGTTTTAAAATATTGTTTTATGTTCCCCCCCCCCGCCCCGGACTCTGGAGAGCTTCTGTTGCCCTCTGCCCTCATTTTTTAAAAAAGTTTTTTCGTCCTTTTCCCCCTCCCTCCCTCCCTCCCATAAATCTGCTTAGCTTACATCTCACGCTCATTTTTCTGTGTTAATCAGAGAGTTCTCTTTTCTGTGGCAAGATGTCAGGAAAGTTAACTGAACATGCCAGTACAAGTTCCCCAGATGTCATATCACATGCATGGCATCTAGAATAGAAGTAAAGAAATGATCTGTATGCATTGTAGTTGGAGGCAGCAGAAAGGAAAGCCTTCAGCAGCTGCCAACATTTATTTAGTACAGATGCTGAAACCAGGCAATCATTCTGCAGCTGTAGTTCTGAGGTGGCCAGGAGATCTTCCGTAAAGGGCCAGCAACTGAATAACTGTCTTTTTTTAAAAAAATGGAAATGCTACTAACTGGTAATCAAATTCCAAAATGGTCCCTTGGAGCAGAACACAGATGCAGTAGGACAACCAAGAGCACCTGAGCAATTCATGGCTGGTGGAAGGCGGCAGAAACCAATGGAAAAGAGACAGTCTACACCAGCTGAAGATTTGTCTTAAGTCTGTGTTTTATTTCTGTAAATCCTAAAATGTACAATAGTATTCTAAGTATGCTATCCCTGTAAATCAGAAGAAGGGATAAGCCAAAACATAGAAAACATGTACAATATCCATACCGTCTCATTTGAAACTGAGGATTTGAAACACTATTTACTGCATACCTAAGAAAAGTTCAGGATAGTTTGGGACTTGTGTGTAATAAAACGTGTTGTGTTTACACATACAGCAGTTGGAGGAGAGAAGCGAAGGTTTTGTCACAGCCTGTTGAAGAGATAATATGTTGTTGAACTGTATTGGGAGCAGGAAACACATTAAGCCTGCTGCCCTTCTTCCAATTCACGTGGCCTAAAAAGGCGGCTGTACAAATGGGTCTGGGCTTGCCTCCCTTGAAGGGACTTTTGCTTCACAGATCTGTCAATAAGGATGAGCATCGCACTTACAAAGATGTAAAGTTACTACGTATTCCCATTGGCACTCTTCCTTTTTTGTTTCTTTTGTGTGCATGCCTTTCTTGCAAGGGTGGTCATGAGGATTAAATGCTGTGGCATAGCATCTCAAGGTGTGCTGGAACTCCCTGAGTTGTCCTTCAGTTTTGTTATCTCCGGTTGGTTTTCTTTTTGCTCGTAAGCTTGGAACTAGTGTAAATCTTCAAAGCCTTTAGGCTTTTCTCTCAGCATATGTTTATACCGGTAGAGTACCACTGAGTATTACTTCATTACGTTCATGCCCCCTAATCAACAGTGACTCTGAAGGTAAAACAGATGGAATTTGTTTGCTTATGAATTATGCAAAATTATAGTTTATTAAGTTCCTGCATTTTAATGGACAAATGAGCTAATGGCTATGTGGGTGGGCTGGGTACCACACAGTGTGTAGCTGCGTAGATGGACTACAATTGCTTCCATTTGCTAACGATGCTTTCAAGTACACCTGTTCTCTATTGTGGTTTTCAGCTGGAAAATCTGCCATCTGGAATCAGATCAGGTTTTGAACAAAAAAAAATGAATGGTTATAAATTTAGGTCAAAACACTTTTTTCTCAACTAAAAGAATGCGCTTTTTCATGGAACTTGGTAAGAGAAGCAACTATTTGTTGAGAAATATAAGGATAATTAGAAAGTAAAGAGCTTCATATTTCATGCTAAATGGATGATGAAAGCTGAAAACGAGGGAAGTACGTGAAGTGTATTGGCACCACTTTAAATTTTGCAGATTGCATTTAATCAGAACCTGATTTGGCTTGAAATGGCTGTTTGTTGAAACTCTGGGGTTTTTTATGTTCTGAGAGACAGAATATAAAGCTCCAATGACTCTTTTTTGATTTAAAGGGAATGAACTGGAAAAGATAGAAAGCAGCAGTTGACAGGTGTGATATTTGGCCATTGCCTAACTTTATTTACATTATTCACAGACAGGAGATGGGCCGCTTTTATTTTCTAAAGCTGGACAAAGTTTGATGGAGGATTCTTTAAAAAATTAGCTTCCATTTTGGTTTTGAAAGACATTGTGCCAACCCAGTTTCGTAACACTAGCCCAAAAGCACAAGAAACTATATTGCAGGGTATGTGGAAGTGTATAAAAAGGCAATAATTAAGGTGGGGGAATTAATCTTTTCAATTACTTTGAGTTTCTTGTAAGCATAAAGAGTTTCCGGCCATGTAGGTGACTTACTAAAAAGAACCAACATGTAAAGAGAAATAGGAGTAGTATATATTAGCAAATTAATGTTTAGCGGTTAATTAATTTTATAGCTCCTCTAATTCTGTTGTGGGAGAGTCAAAAACAAAGAAGATGAGCTAAAGTATGCCATCATATACACTAGTGCCAGTGTATTGACCTCAATGTGAATGCAGAGCTGTAACAAATGCTGAAATGTGGCTGTTAAGGGGGAGCCTGAATGAGGGTTTCCTCCTCTGCCAGAAGCAAAAGCAGATCCCCTTTCCTGCAGACATCAAAGACAACGTTACAGCTACCTGTGCGTTATCACCAGGATGGAGGTTATTATGACCAAAGGATACTAGCTGTAAGGAAGAATTATTTATCCATTTGTTATTCAGGTCTTCCAAAATGCTTTAGGAAGGTATTTCGAGCTAAGATGAAAAGCTTTGCTTTGAAATGAAATAAGGACGCTTAGGCATTTGTTTTCCAGTGGGACTGGTAAGCTGTAGAGGACAAGTAACAAGCGGCTTGGGGAAGAGTGGTAACCCCGAGCCACTCTGGTACCTTCCAGATTAGTCAAGGATATGTCTTCCTTCACTCTCCGGTCACTACTTTGTGGTGATTACCGTTTCTTCTTGCTATTTTGATGCCAGGGAGAGTGATTTTAGGGGTTGATTTTTGTGGTTTGAAAACATTTTTTTTTTTTTTCCCCTTTTCAAAAGGGGAGTGTTTGACTGCCGATACTGCATGGTGCATAAATGATGAGCACTGCTGATAGCTGCTCACTCACATTAGTCATCATTATGTAAACTGCCGTCTGTCAGGAATGGGCACCGTCCAAATAAAAAGCAGAACAGCTCTCCTGAATATCAACTCTTAGACCAGGCTGAGCTGCGGCGGGGCCAGAAAGATTGTCTGGTCGTAGACTCAACTTCTTCCTTTTGCATTTGTTGCAGCGACTGGCTTTCGGACGAAATCGGTGTGCCTTGGCTGGGCGATGTGCATGCCTTGCTTCTGGTACTGTGCTCCCAAATAAACCTTCAGCAGCAAAGAACTAAGCTAATGATGCAAATTGTTTCAAACATTGCCACTGACCATGGTGGCTTTCATATCATGTTCACTGTGAAGGGCAGTGCTGTATTTAGGAGAAAAGTTGGAGTATGTGGTTATTGCTTTTCCAACAACACAGCTCTCAAATTCTGCAACTGACAGGCTTGGAAATAAGTAATGAAAGACTACTGTGGTCAGAATAGATGGAAAAGAGGAATGACTACTCTGAAACAGGACAACAGAACTGTTTTCTGTTTTGCAATATAGTGTAGTTCGGAAACATTTCTCTGACGATACAGTATTTTTGTCCAGTTAGTAGGAGATTATGTTTGAGAAAATTCCAGTTGAATATATTAAAAAACCCTAATGATAGTTGCAAATTGCTGAACAACCTCATTGCTGTTCAGGTGCTTTTTTGCAAGTTTATCTCCTTATTTTTATGTTACAGCTAAGGTAGCGCTACTCTAAACCCAGCAGGGTAATATTATTCCACATTGGCCAGTGTACACTAACACTGTAGTCATCTCCAGCTGAGACAGCTCCTACAGCAAAAGGGATTTGTTTTGTTCACAAGCTTTATGCTGTTGTAATGTTCAAAAATTGTAGTCAAAATTTTTGATAGACTGTGAGTCTTGATTAGATAAAAAATTCTTGAAAATTCAATTTTTTTTTTTTTTTTAATTTCCTCATGTCCTGTAAATCAGAAAGTCATCACAGAATGGTGATGCCTGCCTCAACGGTACTGCAGCGCAGTGCACGAACAGGGCAGGAGGCAAGTGAGGGCTAAATTCTGTGTACTCGGGAGGTTTACCTCCCTGTGCTGAGAGTGATGCGATACGAGCCATCCTACTCTTGATCACAGGCCATTTAAAATGTGATTAGTGCATTTAGTCAAAACTTAAATATAAATAGAAAATAACCATCCATATAAAAATATTTGTTGTGTGTGATTTTTTCCCCTGGAGTAATAAATTAGCCAGTAAGAGGTTTCACGCAGTTTTGTGATGTTTATTAGCTACTGTGCCACACTGTACCTTAGAAAAAAATCAACACTCTTCAATTTTATGAAGCAGTAGAAGAACCTTTGTTTGAACAGTTTGTGGCCAGATGATGGGTGCAGGAAACAGTAATTTTAATTTTTTCATGTGTTTTTAGCCTTACTTCATCACATACTCCACATATCAAAATGAAAAATATTTTTCATTGCAGTTTATGCTTGGTCTCAGTTACCTGAGATGGCAGATTTTGTGTTAAGGAGTTTGGAAGTACAAGCACAGCAGTGCGGTGTCCGTAGAGTTGGCTCTCTGGAGCAGAACAGTTATATTCGTTATAACGAATATATTTCGTTATGGTGCACACAATCAGGTAGTTCCCAGTACCAGCACACAACACTTCCAGTCTGTACACTGTAGTCAGTTCTGTGCCATGCACCAGCAGACAGCTACAGATTTTTCCCCAAGCCTGGACTCCTTCTTAACCTTCTCTCTGTTTTTAACAGCGACACGAAGTCTTCCCTGTTCACTCCTGCATTATTTATGTTTAGCTGCCAAGCCTTTCTTCTGGTTCTTCTTAATCCACCTAGAAAATCTACTTTTCCCGTCTTTTGCCTTCGCTAGGAGGATGAAGGCTAGAAGTCAGCTATATTTTCTTTTACTATGCGTTCTGCAAGCTTGTTTTACTCCTTTCCAAACTCAAGAAATCAGCTTCAGGCATGAAGGCCACCTGTATTTTTGTCCATTGGTGACTTGACTCTGACATGAACTGATCTGCACCGTCATATCAGGTGTGATGCATTTTTAAGTAGTCTATGGCTATGGTGTCTCTACTGTAAATGCCTGTGATTTGCTAGTTGTGCTAGCTTGGGGCTTAAGTTCGTGCCCAGCCTCAAATTCTGTATTGTCTTTACTTGTTTGGTTTGTTTCAAGGGAGGTAGTCCTCTTATCTTGACACGAGAAAAGAGCCAAACACCTATAGGTTTTCCCTGGTTGGCGCTGTGTTTGTCTGCTTCATGGAGAACCTTCAACCAAAACATGAGTACGATGATTCAGACTTTGTAGGATCTTCCTAAAGTGTCTAGAGAATTTTTAGCCTGTTCACCATCCTTTTCACTTGCTGTTTGCAAGGATTTCGGATAAAAAGGTGGGAGAAACAGCTGAATAAGATGTGTGAACCAGTTGTGATCTGCTAATGTAGTTAGCTGTCCTTGTGTGCCAAATATGCAAGTGCCTTCACTCCAAGTGATTTTGTCACATTTATAGTTAGGAAAAAAATATATTTCCAGTACTTTTCCAGTATTTGAAATGAACCAATAATGTTTATTCTGTTCCAACACTTACAGTGGAGCAGCTTCTCCTTTTGTATTGAGTTTATTTGTTTTCTTCTTATTCTTTTCTCTCTTAATTTTCACCTGTGAACTGACTCATAGGATTTGTTAAGTCTTTCTGTAACATGGCACATTTGGTCTAAGAAATTTTTAATCGTGCATTTGCTGCTGAGATAAAATAAGCAAGGGGAAAAATGGAAAACTGCTTTGCGGAAATGAACCTTATTACAGCTTTGAGGAAATGACACTGTAATTAAAGCTGAGAGATATTTTATTCAAATCCCTTCTCTTCTGCTGTGCATAGCATATTGAAAATAATGTTACAATAATCATGTTTAAACTGTTTAATGGACAGTTTGTGGAGAGAATTTCTACTTAATTCTGAGAGAGAAAATAGAGTAATTCTGCTTCATATATTCAGACTTCCGTGAACTTTTGCACAAAGTAACTCGGAAACTGGCTTTAAACTTCTATATTGTGTCAAACTCCGTGTATACTATTTTCGTGGACGTTCCTGTGTGGTAGAATTCTGTCTTTTCCTCTCAAGAGCCACAAAATTTGAGTTTGGATTTTGACATTAATACATCTGATGTTCTGTAATGATTAATGATTTATTTTTGCAAGAGTAGAAGTGGAAGTGGAGCAAACTGAAAGAAAAAAAAATACGGATACAATTGACTAGGTTTCAAGTTCTTGCATTGCACGTGTGACTCTACCATCCAGAGACCTTCCAGATATCTCAAAAATATGGAATAGACAGGCAAAATACAGAATAGGAGATTTGAAGATTGACCCAGACATGTTCTGTAATTAGCTGTTCCCCTTGTTCTGGTCAACAATGCCTCAATTTTGTTCAGTCTTTTCTTACTGCAGCCTTTTTTAAAGCCTTCTTTTCATTTATTGGTAAAGACAATAGTTTCTCTGAACACAGAGAATCAGTTCAATTTCTCTGAACACAGTGACAATTAAAGAAACCCATAGCTGTAACCTGCAGTTATATTGCCTGTTATTTTTCATTACAAATCCCTTTTTTTCAGTTGCTTATATTTTTGTCAAAATCACTCCATACCACTATGTGCTAAACTAATTTACAGTGCACAGAAGGGGAAGTTTATCAAGCAGATCCCTTTCCCTAGCAAAGGGGAACTGTATTTGAAAAGGTTTATACTTAAATGAGAAACAAGTTATGTGCATGAAATGTAAGAAATTTCATGTATACACACAAAACCCCCACAATAGTTACAAAGATGAAAATACAAATCTTTGAAGAATCTAGCTTTTTTTTTTTAAGAAGTGTGAATTTTGTGATGGTAATTAAGAGGTTGTTATTTTTAGACGGGAAAAGTAATGAATACTATTTTCAGTGTCCTTTCCTGGTGTAGGGTCAGGGTTCCCAACGATGGAAACCATATAACTAGTGGTACGAAACCCTCTTCGCAGTGACTTGTAAAAGCTGCTGAAGCAGATAAGTGATATCTCATATTAAGTTTGAAAAACTTTAATAGAAGCCATGTAGGCTGAACTAAAAGCCTTTCAGGTGAAGAGAAGGGCGACTTTCTGCCCTGTCTCCCGAATCCATACAGGGAGTTTAACTGTGAGCTTCTGACTGTGAAAATCCGCCGTTTATTGTCGAGTAGCATAGGTAAAATAGGGAAAGAACCTTTTTTTTTTCTGTGGCAAAACATCTACCACAAAATACTACACAGCTAAGGATATAAACTGTGAGGAACACTTTCCTAACAAATCTACTCTTTGCTTCAGCTTTAATCCCCTCTCGCAAGAATTATTTTCACAGATGTTTTTCAAGGAGAGCTTCCCCAGTACTGGTGCTGAGCTGGAGAGGAAGGCTGACCGCATACTTGACTGGCAACTCTTAACAAGCTGAGATTAGCAAAAGGGTGAGCTCTCATCTTCATCTTGATCTGTAAGATGAAAGTTGTTGGAGCTCAACAGGTTGTTCTAAAAAAGCCTATGTATCGCAGCAGGTAACTTATTTTCAGTTTTCAGTGTTGGAGCTGCACTAAGATTTCCCAGATCATTCAGAGATAACTATTAATAGCACCGTGCACAAAGAAGGTCTGTAATGCTTCAAAGGGATGCACAAAGCCTAGGGGGATGCTCAGACTTACCGCTGTGTGTGGTTGCAGAAGAAAGTCATGAGGCTTGCACACTTCTAAAGTCAGGGTGTGCAAAAGTTCAAGCAGCCCACGCGAATTCACCTCCCCCCTTATGCTTGTTCATTACAGTGCCTGTAATTGCTCAATCAGTTTCATTTCTTCAGGGCGTTTCCTGTAGTAATTAAGAGATTTGATGATGCAAGTATGAATGAAGTTCTTAAATAATGTTTACTGGTTTTGAGCTTTTTAGCCAAAAAGAAATGCAAGCTTTCAGTTTTATTGCTGCTGCTTTGCCTTTACAATCCATGTCTTTTTTGACCATGACCTTGTCTATTGAAGATCTCTCTTGACTATCAAAGCAAGCCTCTGCCGGCGCGGCGGAGGAACATGCTGGGTCGACTCAGTGTGAGTGATAAAGCGTAGTTCACTTTATTAGCCTGAATAGCGCTTATTTATACAGTTTAGGTTAACACGAGTTAACTTCTGATTGGTTTAAGCAACTAGATACACACGGGTTACCTCCTGATTGGTTTAAGCAACTAGATACACACGGGTTAACTTCTGGTTGGTTTATGATACTCTTCAAGGTCGCAGCGTCCTTGTTGTTTTACTGTTATCAGCCTGACTTGTAGTTTCAGCTCGGACTCGCGGCCTAGTCTTGCTACTTATACTAAGTTCAGAACAGCCTCTGGTTGTACAACTGTTCTGTGGATTCATATCCTTGCTCTCTGAGCCATTCTCCAACA
>VYZV01011500.1:148594-237565 GCA_013401275.1 Pandion haliaetus | reverse complement strand
CCTGAGGTACACAGAGCAGTTAGAGCAGCTGTGTCCTGCAATAGCTGATGTAATAACCCCTTTGCCTTGTCTAAAGCTCTAGCAAGGCTGCCATTAAACCTTTGTATTATTATTGTTGCTGTTGTTGTTATTATTATTATTATTATTATTAATGTTTAATAATAATAATCTGGTTTCTGTGTTTTCAGTGAGAACACCCAGCCTCGTTTAATACACTGACCAACCTTTACCTTTGGTTTCAGTGCTGTCAATCCACATGTAAAAGTGTTCTGGATTTGAAGGCTGAGGTCTCTTTTCTCTAACAAAATAAAATTAATCCATTATTAAATGTGACTTCAAAAAGAGGGAATGTACCGCACTGCCTTTATCCATATAGACTCAGGTAGTTTCAATGTAATGGCTTCAGATAGGTGCTTTTGGACATTTACATTTCTTGCAGAGTACTTCATGTAAAATGAAAGGCAATAAACTGGTTAAAAATATTACTGTAAAGGATTTTTATGATAAGGTGAAATAGTCTAAATACATTTATAGTGACTGTGTAGTTTTCAGGCATAAGTGGTAGGTGAAATGTCATAGATTTGATGTGTATTAATTGCCTCCAGCACTAGCTATTGCTGACTAACCAATTAGTAAAGACAGTAGTGTCAAATCTGCGAATACAAGCTATATTAAAATACTTGAATTTATNNNCTATATTAAAATACTTGAATTTATGTTCATAAACTATTCTTTTCCCCTGCACACTGAGCCAATTTACTTCCAATGCCTTTATCACTGAATTGTCAGGTTTTGATGAGACTACTGCGCTTTCAGGCTCAGTTTTATTCATTGAATAGTTGTGTTATTTTCCTTTCTCCCAAACCAGAGAAACGCTAAAGCTAGTGGTGAACTGGAATGTTAACAGTGAATGACAGATAAGGCAGAACTTTTTGAAAATGCTGGAATTTATATTTATGAAAAGTTATTTTAAAAGAAAAAGGAAATGGCTCATAATTAAATCAAAGACATAAGAGTCAGGCATGGTCTTTGTTTCCAGCTCTGGCAGAAGCTTTAGAAAACCATTTAACCTTTTTGCATGTCTTTGTTTCCATGTCTGTAAAATGGTATGATAAAGGTGTACAGGAAGGCTAAGCTAATTCACGGCTGCAAAGTGCTTAGAGACCTGTGGATGTGTCAGATGGAAACAACTGCAACTTATTTCAATATGAGAATTTACCTTATTTAAATTAACTTGATTACCATGCTAATTATTTTTTTATCTAGAGCATAAAGCACACTATTGAGTAGCTCGTGTGTATCAGAGTAATAACTTGTAAAAAAAATGGTGGAAGAGCTAGAAATGAATCTCATTTTCATGTCATACAACAGAGACCACTTTGATAGTCTCTGTTTAGTTTATTCCAATTCTGAAATAATTCTGAATTTCTATCAGGAATATGCAACAACCATAATTCTCAGGCATTATCTAAAGAAAAGAAATGAGTATAGATTTTCAAATAAGGCAAAATCTGGAAATCCTGATTAATTGAACTTAAAAAGCATATTGGGAAACCCCTGAATTCAACCAGCTTGCACAGGTTTTTGATGGATAGTCTGTCCCTTCCTGGCCATCCTACCTATTTGATTTTGGAAATGCTTTTAGAGTTCTGCAGAGGTCCCGTTCTTTGGGGGAGTAAAGATCTGAAGTTCTTTGGAGGTACTTTGGTTGAGATGGTTGAAATAAGGTGTTTGGCTTTGAAATTTTAATCTGGTTTAATTTCGCATTATAGTGTGAGGTGGAAAGTAAATATTCTTCAATAGAATTGTCTTCAATTAAGTAATTTTTCTATTGAAAAACAACTTTATGTTTTAAAATATCCATCCCATTAAGATTGAGCATACTGTTGTTTTTTATTTACTCTGAATTAGAACTTTTATTGTCCCATGGTGAAATATTTAAGAGCCGGTCTATGCAAATGAAACAAACAGCTAAAAATAAGTGAATAATGAATTAATGAGATGCATGTTACTTACTAAAGTGTCTCTAAGGGTTTATTGCCTTAGTGAAAAGAAAATGAAATGCTGTGTATATTTTCTTGGTGGAAAATCAGCCAGTAGGAAGAGACTGTCTTTGCCATGAGTAACCTCCCAGGGAACAAATACAAAGGAGAAAAATCTGAAGCCAAATCGGTTCTTCATCTAGGAAAAAGATACTGAAAGTGTCAGGATTAACCTTCTTCTAATTAAATGATAAGCTTTTATTGAGTTAGGCAAATACTGTATATTTGAAAATTTTATCCCTAACATATGGTTTATTATAGTTACTAATTTTTCTATTCCAAGAAATACAGATAGCAGGTGAAATGAGGAAGTCATTTGAGATCCAGAAGGAAATTCTTCGAATGTTTCGTTTCAAGTCTGCAAGAACACGAGGCACTTGATTGCAAGGTAATATATGAGAGAGAGGAATGAGCAACCTTTCCAAGTGCAGGCCTTCTGAATACAAAATCCCTGCGTAGACTTCAAGAAGAGGTAGTAACCACATTGGTTCCACCTTTTGATAATCTGCTGTTGTATGCCAAAGGAAGCCTCCCTCATCCCTGGCAGTAACTTTGAATGAGTCTTGGGTTATATCATCATCACCCCTTACAATGTGTAGAATAAGAATGAAAGAGTACAGTGAATTGGCCCAGCCTCATGGTGATAAGCAGGGTGAATTGTGCCAATCTTTTTATTTTCATACGAGAAAAGAACATGTGATTTTGAATGTCAGATTTAGGGTTTTGAGCCACTAATCTCAGTCCTTCAAAAGCCATTCCTACACGTCTATAGTTTACTGTGTCTCAACGTTGTCAACTCTTAAAGGAAAAAATGATCAAGTGTATGTGAGGCTTTTCCCTAGCCTTCCATAGCATATTAATGTCTCACATGCTTTGCTTGTTGGTTCTTACAGTTTTTGCATTGCAACTTCAAAAGCTATTTCAGTGTACTGGCCAGAGAAAGCAATTGCTTAATAGATGCAAAAAGCTGTCTTATCAGAGCCAAGTTGCACACTGCAACTAAGAAAGAATCAAATAAAGATTCGCAGTGTAAGTTATAAGCTAAACATGGTGATTTGTATAGCTCTCTGGCTTATCAAGTGTGAAATATTTAATTGTCTCTGTTCCTTCAATTCTTAGAACTGTGGACGTTTGTTTCATTTATGTAAAAAATAGTTGGACTAAATGATTTACTTTCTTCTTACATCTTTAAAGCTAACTGTGCAAAAGAGGGAAATGTCTTAAAAATTTATACTGGAAGGATTTTAATTACCTAAACCCTAGCTTTAAAAATGTTTATTTCTGTCCTGTTTAGTAGCGACTTGAAAACCATGGATATTTAATTTGGAGGAGAATCAAAGCAAGTGAACTTCAAGTTGGCTTTTCAGAATGGGAATTTGAAAAGCTGTAGTTTCTGAAACAAAAACAAGTATTATTTGGACATAAAGGTCTTTCTCTGCACATAAAGGTCTCTTTCTGACCAGAACAGTTTCTATTAGCTAGTAATATATGGTTTCTTATACAGAATTTCTTTTGAAATCAATGACTTAAGGGGAAAATCATGCAAGTTAAAATGCTTTGTAGAGACCTTGTCCTTAAAAATGCTAGTTCTGAAGTGTAGGTGAAACCACACTGATTCTATATTGTGCTGCTTAAAACTGTAAAAGGCTATCCGGGCAGAAAGATTTGAAACACCATATGCACCATCTAGGATGAATATGCACGGAAAGTTGGCTGAATGATAATCTAAACTCATAAGCTGTTGCCTATAGCCACACTTTTTGATGTATCTCTAGAGAAATCCATCAGGGGAAGATTTTCAGCCTTCTCATAAAGTTTTTTTTCTTTTCTCCCCCACTATTTAAACACAAAAATTAAAAGAGGCAGATATCTGGGTGGCAGCTGTTGGAAATAGAATGCAAGAATTTTTTATGAATGGAAATGGGATTATTCTTAGCAATTTCTGTCAGGCTTGTAAAACATCTTTCGCCTACTTATCCAGAACTATAATGACAGATTCACACTGAGCTTGAAAGACAACTGGACTTTTCTTTCTTCCTTTTTGTTCCTAATGGATTGAACACCACTGTGACCCTAGCTCAATAACCAGGGTAATTGCCTGTGCTGGAGAAGCAGTGATTGCACTGTGTTTCTATTAACTTCATGGGGAAACAGGATTTGTCCAGCTTTTTAAAGTTCCAGCAGCCTGGCTTCTAGCTGGAGTTATCAGGTCTCGTAGAGTCTGAAGATTCATCTTAGGAAAGGTACAGAAATATGTACTGATTTGTTTATGGTACCTCTGAAACCCATGAAACCTTTCATAAAGAACTTCCCTGAGAAAGTCCTCTGCTCACATTGAGTAGCATCCCAAGGGAGTCCCATACAGGACCTGGTTTAGTGGTGCTTAACCAGTAGGCCAATCATGAACAGGCTTAGTATTAGAGTCTATACTTGTGTGGAAAACAATGTTTAGTCAGGTAGATGAAAGTCTGAAGGACCTTAGTGATTTTAATCCTGCTTCCCAGAAAACAAAATAAGCTGACTTTTGTCCTTAAGACCTTCTGATAGTTCCTGTTCTACCCTCATTGCAACTTCCAGGAGCCATCCCTGAAGCTCTGCTTGTTTATTTGGCAGAGGCAGGTGTGTTCATTGGAATATCACATGCATAAACCTCTTGTAAATCTCTTCATGATAGCGTTATTTTGTTCTGATGATGATGCATATACACACAGCTTAGAAACATAATTAAGAAAAGCTGAAATTTCTCTTGTAGATTTTTAACTCCTAATTTCTCATTTTACATGGCTTGTGATTGGAGACCATGCAAAATTGCTTTCTAGAGTGCTCTAAATTGTCTAACATTCCACATGCTGGTCACTGACATGTGTTACTCTTTGTACTTAGCCTGTTGAAATGCTGATCCCAGCCAGCAATATGTGAGTGATGGGGTAGTACAGATTTAGAATAACTGGTGGTGGAAATGGTCAATGAGTATACCGTTCTTTTTGCCTAGCCTAATCCATCTAAATGTTATTTGTCTACATTTAGCTAGTGTCTGCACTCTCACAGTAATCAGTGAAAAGAGTTACCATAGGATAAGACGACTCGCTCTCCTGAGATACCCATCTCTCTCCATAGACTATAGAAGAGTAATTCTACTCTTGGTTCCTCATCCAGCACATTGCTTTCCTGAAGGTATCCCTTGTTAAGAATGACATTTGGCAAATACATTTGTGTTTGTCCCAGCTTCTTGATTTTTCTCCTGTATTATGCAAAACCAGATCTATATTCAAACAGTCAAGGGGGTAAATTAGCCCTCCCTGGATTTATACTGTGAAAAATATAAACCTAGTGTATCTGCTTTCCTACTTTTGTTCCAATTGGAACTTCGTTGTTGTGGTACTTCAGGCTCTTTGACCCAAATCCATTCTGTCCCCCAGCGTACCCCTACCTACACACCTATCCAGGCTAGGTCAGTCACTCTGGTGGGTGCATGACTCCTCATCTGGGAGAACTCGACATGTTTTCCATGTGAGGTGTAGACCCTGTTCTTTCAGAATGAAGTTTATCTGCAGCAAGTAGGCTTTTTCCAGCTGCTTCCCAGCTGCCTGTTCTCCACACTAGTTATCTCCTAGATCCTTAGTTATCTGCTCATCATTCCAGCCTCTGCTAAACCCCTCTTCAGGCAATTCCCTTCATCTTGGTTTAACACTATTTATTTGCTGTCTCTTCTCCTCCTGTAACCGCATTGTTCACATAACGTACAACTTCACAAACATTTTACAGATCATGGGTGCTCCTAAGGTAACTGTAGTGCTGCTGCACTTCTGGGTACTGCAAAACCTGACCAAAATCCTTGNTTTTCTTGTAGCAAGAGCCTTTCAGCAGGTTTACTTTTTTTTTTTTCTTGATGAGAGCAAGAAACTCTTTTCAAATATATGAACATTATGATTCTGGAGAAGCTGAAATTACTGCTGCAGAGGAAAAGGGGGGTTTTGCATCCTGGGAGTATGATAATTACAGCTGTGGGCAAGATTTAAATAATTCTTCCTGGCGAGCTGGGTGGGTGCCTCAGGCTATGTCGAGGCTCAACAATTTCTGCGTGAAGAGATCCTGGATCTGCCAGATCCCCCCAGGACCCCCAGCTTTGCAGGCCTTGCTTTCCTTCTTGGGGAAACCTTCTGGAGGAGGGAAGAGAGGGAACTGTTGCCTATCTGGGTCTTGACCACAGCACAGTTTCAGGACAAGTCAAAACAAATTCCTGGACCCATGAGCTCCAAAAAACTCCCAGCTCCAAGTTCAGCCACAGCTTTAATGTGCAGGAGCCTTTTAATCAGATGGAGAAGAGTTCTTCTTTAACGCACCATTAAGCCTATAAACCAAACTAGATTATTTTTGTCTTCTGAAAATAGTTCTAATTAGGATTTACTTTTAGGAAACTTTTCTGAGGGCTGATATTTAGCTGAACTGCAGTCTACTGAGAAAGGGGACAACTGAGTGCTCGCTTGAAGTCCCTTAAGCAAATGTTAATTGTGTACACTTGATAAGGACAGTAAGTGCTGGGGGGGAGATACTGCCTGCAAACCTTGTGGTAACAAACCTAAGATTGACTAGAACACAAGGAGGGTAACCCTTGGCTAAAGTTAGACTCAAAGTGAGATGTTGCCTGTGAAAATCTGTGCTTAAAGCAAAAACACATGATGGTTGGGGATTTCTGCTAGCTAGAAAATCTGCCTAATAAGAAAACAAGGACTGGCAGGATAGTGCTACTTTTAGCAGGAATTCTGCTCCAAGGCTTTGGCTTGGGCTTGGGCTATACATGGAAGCTGTGACTTTCACTCTTTCCTGTAGCTTTTGTTTTATTGAGCTGTAAATGTTACGTGCAAATAACTATTTTAATGTTTCTGAGGCTGTCTGCCATGAAAATTATTTAGTTCACCCTCAGATAAGCCTATAAACTGTGTAAATTCCATGACACAGATTTATCACATCTAAATATCTAAACATTGATACTGAATTGAGAAGACCTGTTAAAAATGTATGAACACAGGCTTTATAATTTGCATTTCAGCTGCTTTTGTTCCTAAGAAAACACTTTAAAGACATATTTCTAGGAATTATTTCACTGAGGATTTATTAGCATCTATGTCCTTCTCTCTGCAGGCTCATCCAGTCTCAGGCCTTTTGAAAAATAATCAGCATTTTGGAGTGGAGTGCTAGTGCAAAACCAAGTGTACCAGTCAGACAGCCTGAAAAGATGTAGGAATTGATGCAGCAGAAATATATGAAATCGATTTGGGAAACCAGTTTAATGATAGTTTTACTCACAGCCCATGAAAATGTCTGTTTTTGCTGTGTTGATGTTCCTGGCAAGAGGCATTAGCAACATGAGGTTTCCAAGGGTCCAACTATTCATTCGCCAGGGAGAAGATTCGTTAAGAAAATACACAGGGTCTGAGTAATCATAGTTGAGTTTGGTGACAATGTTTCTATTCCTTAGGCAAAATCCTGCAGGAATAAGCAAATAATTTCCTTACCTTGCCCCAAGTCTAAAACACATGCTGTGGAAAAAGACAGGACCATGAGCACTTCGATGTGTTAACAGCAGCTATTTTCTGTTTCTTTTTGAAACAGCCAGGCAGTGCATCCAACAAGGAAGTAAATTGGGTCTCTGAGCTCCCATGTGTGTTTCCCCTCTTCAGTGTAGCATAAGGAAAAAGTAACTGACCTTCAGTCATTTATCTGCAGACAAATAAATGAATGTGGAAACAATTCCATGCTTACCTATTGATTTGGAGCATTTCACCCTGAATTGTAATGTGCAATGTCTGTGTATGTTCCTGTCTGCACTGGTCATGCTAAATGAATAAAGTTAAAAGTTTCAGTAAATTAATACTTAAAACTGGTGCTTTATTAAAATGTTTACTGAATTTTTTTCTTTAAAGTCACATAAAGTGGGGAAGCTTCCAGATGAAAGCTGGTTACTTCATGGGCTTTGGAGAAGTTCAAGGTCAGCACTGAAGTTTGTGGCATGGGTCCAATGGCAAGTGAGAACTCACAGAAAATTCACAAAAAAAGTGAAAAAAAAAAAAAGTTGCAACCTTAGAGTAACAGTTGCACGAGTGTCTCTTGGCAACACGGTATGTAAAAGCAAGGAAGCTAATGTTAATATCAGCACCCAAAGTGCCTATCACTCAGATGTCATGGCGGTATAGAGTAGTCCTGAGGGTGAATTAAAAGGCAACATAGTTCCTGAATTTATTACTTGGTGGCAGGAGAGTTGTGGAATTACCCTCCTTGTTGCGCTTGTCTGGTCCTGTCTGGAACACAGCAAACCCCAGAAGGTCCATCTCCTAGAAAATGAAAGGAAACGCTAATGCGTCCGATTTCTTTATCATCCGTATAATCCTTAGTTCCTTCTAGTAGGTATGCTGCCTGGTGGTTGCTGGTATTTGTATTGCATTTTCCTTTGAGGAGACAGAGAAGAACCTCCGCAGCTGATGAAGTTAAACCACCCTGGACCTAGCCGTGCTTTGCCCTTTCCAGTGTATCTGTGAGTGTGAGTTTATCTGTGAGGTTTTCCCCTGAAGCCACTTCAGTTTGTTCCCTCATGTCTGCTTCTTTTTGCGCTTGTCTTTATGTACCTTTCACACACAGACAGAGGACATCTCCAGCAAAACTTCCCGCTTCTCAGGGCTTTTCTCTGTAGAACTGAGTATGTAAAATAGTTTTACGTGTTCCAGGACCATTAACTCATGCCCATCTGGGCTGAAATAGGGAAAAAAAAAAAAAAAAAATCTTTACTTTGGGCTGAGACACTGTGCTTCTTACAAATGCTTATTTCTCTCCACTGCCTAGGAAGGGAACCTAGATTTAGATGTCTATGGTACAGGCATCTACATTTGATCGTTAATGCCTGCATAATGCTGCATATGCTAGTTGTTGTCTTTCTGGATTCCATATAAAATAGCCCAGTGATCCAGAAAAACTGGGGAATCAGCCATAAGAATAAAGGAGAGAGTAATTTTTCCAGATTTACTTTTCTAGTGTCGGTTGATTGGTGAGGTCTAAGGATGAAAAGGAAGCAACTGGTTGGCAGGACCTGTTGGTTAAATGCTGTATTAGAGCACTATGCAAAGTCCTGCTTTACCTGACTGCAGAGAAAGCTGGCTTTTATGCAGCTGGGAGGAAGGTGAGTGTCCAGAGTGCCAGAGTTCATGTAAACAAGTTCTAGGAATCTGTCTTCAGAATGGGCACGGAGAACCCAAATTCTCATTTTTGCATGTGTTAGCTGATTGAAACTGCGAGGAATGTTGTCCTTATTGATGAGTGAATGGTTGTGTGTGTGTTTGTATATATAAATTCTATATAATGCATATATTTATGTTTAGAACACATAAATTATAATGTATATATACTTATATATGTAATTTTAATGTACGTATCTATTTTACAGAGAGAGAAAGAATCAGCTACTGCGTAACTTTTCTTTTCTCGTAGTCCATGCAATCTACTTCCATTTTGCATGTGTAATAAATTTTATGTACCTTTTCAGCACACAGCTACAGGGCTTAACAGAGTAATTGCTGTAATGTAAAATGACTCCACTGTCCCTGAAGATCACAGTCTGTCAAAATTGCAACTAATTAAGGCTCAATGGCTATCCAAGTTGGTGCAAGTAGAAGCAACTATACACAAAGCTATATTCTTACAATGAATTAATTAAATAGCATTTTCACTAAGCTTATTCAGAAATTTCTTCCGTGCTTTCATCAGATAGATAGTTATATTCTTCATAAAAAATTTTGAAGCAATTAAGCCATTACTGATTTCACGATTCAAATTATGTTCAAAACTCTCTGGGATGGGCACTCGTCACTTCAGTGTTTGAGAAATTCTGCTCTCATTGCAATTGAAGATTTTGGTACTACCACAATTGAGTTAATAGCAGAAGATAGGAATCTTAATTTCACATGTTTAGGATGTGTATGAAATAATTTATGGAGGGCTCTACTTTATTTCTTCTGAATATGACAAATGTTATCAGTGCTTAAAAATTGGCCATTTCCTCTTTTTACTTCCACATGTGCTTCATTATCATGACATGTTAATTTACATCTTCCTGTGTAATAGAAGGGGTTGTAAAAGTGTAAGATTCATACATTTGCTTGTTTCTGAAGAAATGTCATTTTCATACAGGCTTATTTTTATTCCATATGTGAAATATTTCATATTTATCAGGGAAATAAAAAGCCCTTTTAAATGCAAAGACTGTATATATTAAAAAACAAAGAAACAAAATGAATTAAAGCCTAGAAATCATTCAGGTAATGATCTAGGTTTACATGTCTTTGTATTTGAATAAGTCCTGATAGTTATGGAGAGAAAGAACTTGATGTTTAGGCAGTTGAATTGTAGGTTTGGAAGTCTTCTGTATGGAATTGGTGGCAATTCATAACTTTATTTAGAGGAACAGATAACTGCAGTATTTATGAGTATTTACAAATCCTTATTGTCTGCTTAGCAGCAGTCAAATAACAAAATGAACAGATGTCTCTCCCAAGCTTCTTGAAAAGAGCTCAAGAGGAGGGGGAAATGACTTATTAAGCATAACTAATGCTGCACAAACTACCTCTCTCTTCAGAATAGATTCACATTTGCATGGTGAGGTGCTGTGGTTCTTGTTATGAATAAAGCAAACCTGTGTCTGATTGCATCCTGACTGCGGTACATTTGTAGTGCTAGCCCTTGGCAGTAGCTCTGTGGCGTATGCATGTTTCAGAGAGCTGCATGCATCTGTTTTATTTTCAGGCTTCCAGATAACCTTTTCAGGTTATTTGGGGATATGGAGAGGGGAGGCAAAACTGACTCCAGACTGATTGTTGTGGGGCTGCAGAGCATCAGGAACCTTGCAGAAACAAATTGCTGCTGGCCTCAGCAGCTCACGTGTTTTTAAGGGGCTCAGGGAAGGTTTTCCCACTGTCTTCAGCTCAGCCTCTGCAATCCAGGAGGCAAGGTGACTTTTGGGAACTGAGTCCCCTGACACTTACCCCAGTTATTCTCTCCAGCTGGGTGACTTTTCCTAGTTGCTGATGCAGGCCTGTGATTAAAAGGCATTAGCTCAGAACGTATAGCTTGTTCTAGGGGTTTGTCTAATGCAATTTGTATAATGCATAATCATCCCTGTCTCGCTTATCTAATACGGGTGGAAAATAACGCAGGTTATGAAATTTGCAAGAGGGGCTTGTGGCCGCAACATTTTGAAAATAAAAATGCTTGGTGATTGTTTATGCTTTTGTTCTCCTTTATGCAAATTAGCTGATGATAAATGAATGCAGTATTTTTTCTGTAGCCAAGCTGAAAGCATATAAGATCTGAAATCCTCTACCCTGCATAACTCTAGCTCATCACTAAACCTGACTGAATGTTTATATCTTTGGTTTCTTTTCTGTGGTTTACCATGGAGAATGGCAGTAGTTGTTACTGATGAAATAAATCTGTCACTACCTAATCATACTGTGTCAAATAAACTGTTAAAGTAATGTTGGAAGTACTTTGGATGTGGGTGCTTATGTAGAAATTCCCACCTCTACTTTTCAGTACGTTTCACATCCAGGGAGCTCTGTCTCTTCATTGCCTCTCTGAACAGTGCCATGACAGTGTCTTCCTCTCTTTGCTGGGTTTCTTCTGCCTTCAGATTTTCTGCTACGTCCCACCTCCTACCTTGCTGAACAAGCCTTTAAATTCTGTGCTGGGAATGAGGAAACTCGCCAGCTCCCATGTGGCTAAGCTGTGCTATGTGCTGCGACATACACCTTGTGCACTCACTGTGTGGCTCTTGGACCGTAGCTTCTCATGTGTCTGCCGGTCTCACTTCATAGAGGAGCACTGTTACTCCTTCCCTTTGCCTCGGACACGTGCTTAACACATGCAGCTTCTCTCATCAGATTTGCTGTTGCTTCTTGACCAAGGACTCCTTTGATGGCAATTTTGATGCTGTCAAGGAAACGATAGTGATAGGTCGCTTGTAGCTCTGGCACAATGTAGGCAGATCATCAACAGGAATACCAAATGCATCCTGTTAAAAAATGCTGTGTTGTATCAAGTATTGAACATTGCTATTCATCTAGATTACTTGATTAGGTCAAAATGTGGTCAATGTTATGTCATTTCATGAGTCTGTGTATAATTCCTGTGTATAATTCCTTTCCTCATTTCCCTTGACAGTAACAAGAAAATCAGTGGAAACAAAGCTGTTTAATGCATTTGTCATCTACGACATTCAATGCTACTGGTAGATGTTTCACACAGACCCACTTTGAATGTGTTAAGAATGACTTCATCTTCTTGCAAACTGTTCTGTTTCACCATAATGGTGTACTGTCTCATCAGTTTTTCATAATAAGTGGTCTTGCTTCATAATATTTCTGTTAAGTTTTCCAAAACCTTGCCAGGCCGAAGTTAAAGCTCACTGATCTTCAAAAGTCATCTGGAAATCTTGTAAGAACTTGTACTTTTTCAAAATTTCAGTAAGTCTAGAAATAGCATGAGAAACAGGATCGTGTCATTAAGAGCTTTGGTGGCAGGTAGAACACAGGAAGATGAAGAGGAGGATGGACTAACTGTTCAAGTCCAGCAGTAATGGGAGCAGTCAGGATCCTTTTGAGGAGCACTGCCTTTGCCTTTGGAGGAATTCTGATTTCTTAAGTGTTAATACTACTGGAGATTTGAAAACACAATATCCACTCATCTGTCAGACCACTGGATGAAGCAGCATTGTTCCATACTCAGCTTGCTCCTGTGCATTGGCTAAAGCTCATACTGCAAACAGGGTTGCTAAATCTTTGGCAAAGTTCTGACTAATCACCCTCTTTCAGAAGCAATTCTTACAGGGGTAGTCAGATGATACCACTAATCATTTATGTTGTCTGTTTTTCAGTTCCTTATAGAGTAAACATTGATTCCTTTAAACTTTCCAGGGAAGTTGCAGTGGAAGATGTAGGAAAAAACAGAAGTAAAAGAAGATAGTAAGAAGGATAGTAAGAAGAGAGTAGTCTTGTGAGGAGAAGATAATAGCTTTGTGACTGCTATCTATGGATACATTACCTATACATCTGACTGGTTTGAAATATAATATAATGGATATACAGAAGCAAAACAATCACATTGCAAAAGTTGGACAATATTGAGACAGAAGGTTATGTGAGATAACATCTACAGGAAGAGACAAGAAAAGCCATTGATCTGAATTAGCAATGTGTTTTTCAAATGAAAATAGTGATATTTTCAGTAGATTCTAAACATTTTATCTGCTTGTAAAATGCTGTGTGAATGTAAGTTCGAAGGAAAGTATTTTTAAACAGCTTCCTCCAGTTTTTCCACTACTGAGAATGATCCTATATTTCTTCTGAAGGACTATTTAAGTTATGTTCAAATGAAAACAGGTAAGATAAGGGACAGAAGCTATAGCTATTTTTCCACTGAGGTTTTGGTGATTCCATTGAAGAAATCAGGTGGTGACACATGGAAAGAGAGCCCTGTATACAAATAAATCATTCTTGACATATCCCTTGGGCAGTTGGCTTTCTTATGCTATGCAGTACACTGGAACGTACTATTATTATTTCCCATGTGATTATATGTGTGCATATGTTGTCACTTTCCATTGCTGGAATAAGCTGTTTGAGCTGGATTGTTTCTGTGTTTAAATACTCCTTTTTAATCATCAATGAAAATTTGTTTTGATGCAAATTAAGGCCTTACTGAATTTGATTAGCAAGGAAAAATATAATCTCTCTTTCCTCTGGCCCATCTCCAGTTGTACGGCTAAGGGGAGTCAACAACCTCTAAGGTGATACCTTAGATGCTGGAAGTGGTGTGAAGTAAAATGAAGAAGGTGCAGCTGTAGCTGTCCCTTTCCAATTTGAAAGCCTCCAATTTGAATGTGTTGAGTGTTGGCAGCGGGCACTGAAACCCAAAGGAGCTGTGTGAGTGCTCATTATCTCCCCACACCTAGACCTAAGGAAGGATGCCTTGCATGAAGCAGTGGGAAAGATAACTGTCTTTTGTAAATTGCCGTGTGATGCCCTGTGTGGTTTTCAGAGAGATTTTGTTTGTGGCTTTTTGTCTTTCCATCTCTTCTGCTTAGAGCCTGGCAATGCTTTCACTGTATTAAATCAGGACTAAGACCTCTGTGACTCCTGATCACAATTATATCTGGTTTGTCCTGGAGGGAAGAAGAGTCTGGTTATGTTTGTTTGTTCATGAACCCTCTTCTATCATATTCCTTTTGACAATTATTATTTCTCACTGTCTCTAGGTGCTTGTTGTAGGGGCAAACAGTGTTTAGCATCCCTGTCAGTATAGGGAATGTAACATGCTCAATATTTTGCACAAGGAGCACTAACCATTCTGTGGCAGATTGATTATTCTAGTAAATATTACTGAAAAAAATGACTGTTCATTTTTTTGTTGTTCTTTGGGTGTTTCAGGACGTGCATTGCTGTGGAAATCCATAGGGATTGTACAGGTTGGCTGCAGTGAGCAAGGGGCAGGTTCCTAATGCAGCAACTCCTGTTTGCCCTGAGGTTGCTGTGTTATTTGCCACCCCTAGAAACTAAAGTGTGGGGTGGGAGAAGACAGGAGATTTCGTCACTCAGATACAGGCATTTCATTAACTAGCCACAGCCAAGGTTTTATCAGACAAAGCCATATGTGTGATACTGGCCTGTTGTAGTCCTGCTTTGTCACCAACCCGTCA
This sequence comes from Pandion haliaetus, assembly GCA_013401275.1. Lineage (NCBI taxonomy): Eukaryota > Metazoa > Chordata > Aves > Accipitriformes > Pandionidae > Pandion > Pandion haliaetus. Next base: position 222,784 of record VYZV01011500.1, on the reverse strand, counting down.
CTTCCCCTCCCGTGCTGCTCCCTTTGCTGTTTTGCCACAAAGCTTTGTGCAGCTGTGCTGTGAATTGGATTTGGAAATGAAGGACGTAAAAAGTGTGTGAGCTGGGAAAATTTAAGTCAGAATGACAGTGCTTCTCATGAAACCACAGCCAAATTCAGAGGTTAGTCTTCTGAGGAACTTTATGTAGTAAGTGGAGAGAAAGAGATTCCTTGATAGTGCTCCTTTCTCTACAGAGGGAACTGGCTGGAAGTTGACTGGTGTGAAAGTGCCTTATAAAGCAACATCTTTATAGGAGCCCTAAGTCCGAATTTCTCTTCTTTGTGGATTTAAATATGGATTTCATTTTAACAAGCCTTCCTATGCTCACAGAATATGTAGGGTCATGTATTTTCTGCAAATCAAGTTGTTATCAATGGCATGAGTGCAAACTGGATTCTTTCCTTGCAGTTACTCATTTTACATTCAGTGGTGCCTGCTCTCTTTGTGCTTTATGGGAGGAAATAATGTGGCTTAAAGCTATATTTTATCTCTCCTTTAGCAGCTCCCCATGCCTGAGACTTCAGAGATTTGCCTCTTTCCCTGGCACTTGTAATGGCTTTTTTTATCCACAATTAATAGTCACTGTGCTTTGGCTGCAGCTGCTCCAGAGCCTGCTCACTGAGCCGGTGCTTTGGGCAGAGGAGGAGTGAGAAGCCGCAGCCTGAGGGGTTGCCTTCAAAATGCACCTAACGCTTGGCTGGTGTACTTCAATCAAGTTTACTTCAAAGTATCTCCGACTGTTACTAGCTGCGCAGGCAGTGTTAGTTATCATGCTGTCAGATGTGCACGCTGGATCCAACCCATTCAGACCTCAGAAGGTTATTTCAGCCTTCTATTATTAAAGTGTTTAAAAATAAACCGTGGCTTTGAGCTGCTGTCCAAGGTGAGGGGATGGTGAATATGCCCTTCCCTGCTGGAAGCACAGCAGAGAGCCCATGGATTCGGCTATTCCCACGTTGTCAGAAGGAGGTGAAGAAAACTGTGTGGTTTCCTGTCTCTTTTACTCCCCATAATCAATTTTCTGACTTTTTGACATGTTATGATATCAGTTGCTAGGAAGGAAGACTGCTTTTGGCTGTATGTGCTGCGGAGGGTATATAGGATCTCCCCAGCAGATGAAATTATGGGTCCATCCGAGTCAATGCTCTTCAGTAACTTCACATCAGCCAGCAGCATCTCGTCTTCTGTCTTTGCTTTCTCTTCTTTTAACTGTGGGATCTGTCCTAATACACTAGAATCAGAGAGAGAAAATTGTTTCATGTAGAAAAGGAAACTGTTACAGGTTTACAAATATTATTATACCAGAACATATATAACAAGTTTTCTTGGAAGTGTAAAATATGCATGTATAGATGTCTATATACAGATGGTAATTTGAAATGATTTGGTATATGCTGGTATACATACTGTCACTTCAAATACAAGTTTTAGAATTTTCTGTAGAGTGGGTATGGGGAAAGAATAGAGGCATACCATTTTAACCCTTCTGGTTTTGTGTGTATCGATGCATTAACAAACAATTTAGAAGAAATTATTCAACTTTTAAATACAATTCTGCCAAAGCCTTCTAAAGAGAAAGGTGATTTTATGTCTAGCCCCAAGCATGTGTCTTAAGGGACCATTGCAGAAATGTATTTTTTGTATAACTCATTATTTCATAGTTTTATTATTTCATAATGAGTATCATAGTGAGTCAACTGAAGTATGAAATTATGAAAAGCAACCATTTCAATACCAGAAAGGAAATGCACAATCAAAGCAAGTATTTAAACTTCTTCCTTTATTCTTTGTTTACATGGCAAATGGAGCAATAAATAAGTGATATATCCATAAAAGAGTCAAGTAGGATTGAAATCCTGTAAACACCATCTGTTGTCATTTGAAGCGCTCTCCAAACGGTATCTTGTATGTAACCTTCATAGTCAGTGGCAAAAACATTTCCTGTCTCCTTTTAAATTTTCCTTTTATTTCTGTTGTCCACCTAACATCTTCAGTGTCAGCCCCTTACTGAAGTGTATGTTCCCAGAATGGCAACATCCCTACCTCCCTGGTTTCTTGTGTAAGGGACTCCCATTGGTGTCACGCTATCATGCCCATGTCATTGTCTATGCTGCGAAGCACCCACTGTGGAGTATAGATATTACTGCTGAATTACCTTACTCACCTGTAGCAATGTACTCGGAGGGCCAGATGCTAGCACGTCCTGGGCGTGCGTGTAGGTGTTTGGGGTGGCTGAAGTGTGCCCCATATCCTGTGTACTTGTTTCATGAGACATGCTTTTCACGCCCCATGCCTGCAGACTGCTCATCGCATGAATTTTCTAAATGACAGTCACTCATGGACAGCTTGTACTCCTAGTTAGACCCTTCTGCTCCATGTCATTGCTGCAATTTTCCTTGTTCCTGGCTTCTCTGATCTTCTTTTCCTCTTTGCAGCTCCCTGACCTACAAACCATCCCTGTTTCATTGAGAAGACCTGCAATGAGAACATAGTTTTGGAGAGGACTGTGTAAAAAAACAGGGATTTGCTGAATGTCAGGAAAACAGTTACTTTTTCCCTCTCCCCTTGCCCCCATTTTAAGAAGGAGGTGCCTGAAGGTGAGGAGAAATAGCCTGTCTGACAACAAATAAATTTGCCCTTTTGACTTGCAGAGGTGAAAAGGACTGAGGAGGATCAGGGAGGGCTTTCTCTTGATCATCATCTTAGCTTTGAACAATGAAGTACAGAGACTCCTCAGCCCTCTTGCTGAGTGGTGGCAGATGAAACAAGGGCAGGAATACGGTTTTACCATTATATGATGAGTACAAGAGGTTCAATGGATTCCTTCCCTTCCATTGGCTCCCTGCTTGTTTCGGTGGTCAGTCAGAAATGCCACCTTCAACCCCACAAACCCTGAGAAAGGTGAGAATAGGCTAATAAAGGATGTTGCAAATGCAGTAGCTCTTCAGGGGAAAATTGAGATGAACGTTTCCGATCTTCTTAGTTCATTAACATGTTCAGAAAGTCTTCTTGGTGTATAGTGTCTCAAAAGGTGAGAATACATTTTGCGTATTTTCTGTCCTGCAGAGAGGAAGGCACCTGGCCTTCTAATATCTATTGATTTCTGTTAAATATTTGTAAGCAGGTGGAGACCATCTATGCAAGGGAGGTAAAGAAAAGCCTCCCTAGAAAGAGAAAGACATTTCATGGAATTATGATAAATGTATGGGAATTTTACCTTAGGGTTAAAACAAAAATTAATGCCACTGAACTTAAGAACTTTTCAATATCTGAAAGCAAATTTAAAAGTCAAATCAAACAATGCTGCATCACTGCACCGCAAAAATATGCCCCCCAAATGAAATCGCTTCTAGATCCCTACAGCAAGCATTTTTACATTGCAAAAGAAAAAGCACTCAACAGAAGCATTCTTCCTGTTATCTTCTGTCTAATTTTTTCAGATATTATTTCTAAGCACATTTTAACACTGTTAAAGATATAGATAATTAATCCCCATTTGCCATGTGAAAAGCAAGAAATGAAAGCCATAGCAGTTTACCTCACACATAAACCTGCTTGTCAAGACTCAGGCTGTTTTTTAACCCTATTATGTGACATTCAGGGATGAAGGACAAGGAGAGTAAAGCAACTAAATGCTTTAAGAATTCTGAGAACTCCCAAGGCATTAGTTCATAAGTGAGACATCCTTTCCCCTTGGGAGGCCTACCAACTGAATGAAATGAGGAAACAGAGTGCTTTCTTCTGTGGCGTACTCTTACTTTTGCAGTAATAGGGCAAGGAGTTCATCAGGTACTGAATTTTTCTTTGATTTTCCTCTTTCAAGGCAAGCAGTATTTATTGTATTTTTGTTTTCCTTTGCTCTGCTTTGTCTTGCATTGATAACTCTATAGGAAGATGCAGGCTGGCAAAAATACATGATTTTAACTTGAATTTCATTATTTAAGTGCTTTTAATTCCTAGTTGCTAATAATTTCTTAGCTTTGAAGATTTAAAGAACTATCTACAATGCAATGTTTGCCTCTTTTGAGCTTTCCTTATTATTATTATTTTCTTTCATTTGTTCCAGAACAACAACAAAAAAGACAATATAGAGTCTAAAGGTGCCAGGCAACAGTTGAAGTTCTCGTTCATATGCTGTAAACCTAGAGGTATAAATAGATGTAGTTATCAGCAATTCTGAAAGTCAGCAACTTTAGAAATTAATTTTTCACTCCATAGGGACAATATTTCACCTAATGCTTATGCCCAATGGTTATAACTCTGCTCGTGTTAGTTTATACTGGTCGGCTATTTTTTACATAGGAAGAATTCACCAAGCAACACAATAATCATCCATCTGTTGTGGGTATATTGAAGAGCTGACACTTTTCCATTCATCTGTTTATTGTTGCCATTGTTAGTTCCATATAGAGTTCTACTTAACTGAAACAAGAAATGCAAAATATGTCACAGTAAAATACATCTAGCTTAGGAAAATGTAGCAATGGTGGCACATCTAGGAAATAGGAGGTTGGTTGTGAATATTATTATTGACTCATCAAATATTATGAAGGGGAATATTGATTTCCTGCCTTAGTTGGCCTCTCTGTATCACAGTTATGTGTATGTATTTTGTGAAACCAGTTTGTAAAAACATTCAAGAGTGTGTTTTTTATAGGACTAAAGTATTGTGATTTACGGTTTTTCTGAATGAGTTTTTCTGTGATAACCTGAATAGTTTGTTTTTAGATGCAGTAATTGTAAGAGCAGCTATGTAGCACTGTATATTTTCAAAGCATTGATATGATGGACAAAACATGAAGAAGATATTTGAAAAAGAGAATGGTTTTAGCTTTTTTTTTTCCTCATGAAAGTAATTGTGTGTACTGTCTTAAGAAACCTACTCTCTGTGTATGGAGTATCTACAAGTTGTTTCAATGGTATGAGTATCTCGAGTGCATTAGATATGAAGATGGGAGGCATCTGCTCAAATGTTGGTATCCGTACAGAAGTTCAAAATTCCCCAAATGGGACTGGTCTGGGTACGGAGCATATGCACATCTCCTGACGCACAGAAAATCATAAAGACACAATAGGGTGTCTGCTGGTAATTTTGGGCACCTCCAAGCCCTGGTGACAGAGGAAGAGGCTCTTTTAGATCATAGTTTTGGTGGGTTTGGGAACTGTAAATCACACATTGTGTATAAGACCTCTGAATTTGGCCTCATGAACCTGGGAACCCAAGAAAAGTGGAGTTTATTAGCTAAGAAGAAATGAAAATCATATAGGTGCCAATTCAGAAAAATAAGCAAGTGTTAGATTTTCAACACCAGCTTATTTTCCACTAACTTTTATGAGATTTATTAGTCCTACAATAACAGGAACTTACAATATGTAAGAAAACATCCTTTAATAAGACCTCTTTGAGAGAACTTCCAGCCTGGTCAAGGATTTCATAACACTTCCATTCAAAGATGATGTGTGCGTGAACATTTTAGATCCAGTAATTGTAATAGCAGCTATGTAACACTGTATATTTTCAAAGCATTTCACAGCACATTTTCATAGTATTATATGTAGTTTCAACTGCCCTGTCTCAGCACTTAAGAAATATACATCAAAGAGTTTTAAATCCCGCCAGTCCTACCAGCTCTGTTTCCCTCTTTCTACATAATTAAGTTAATCTTTCAAGGCAAGTTGACACATGTAGTCAATTGGTTACAGGGATTTTTATGATCATATTTCATATTCTTCTAACGGGCTAGTAACTATGGTGAAATCTAACTTGTGAAATTTTCTACCTGCACTGACAATTCCTTATTATTAAATTCAAAGTACATATATGCTGATTGATTTCTGATTAAATCCTTGTCTTCTGGAACACTCCAAATAATTTATCTAGACAGATTCTTTTGCAGTCAAATATTAAGAGGGAATAATTCACTGTGTTATGTGTAATTATTTGCAGTAATAGTGGTTTGATCAGTAATATTTCCAGGATTCTGGACCCTGGCAATAAACTGCAATAAAAAGCTATTATAGTTCAGTTTGTTATAAGTTTCCTCACATTTAGCTGCTTTCATGCATTATTAGTTGAGCTGTGAAATTTATAGGCAGCTTGAGAAACAAACAGCTACCTAGTATGGAGCACAAAACCTGCTTTTAGTGACGGCTGGTGTCTTGACTGATGTGCTATTATGCTAAAAATGTGGTATATAAACAGTTTACTGATGAAGGAAGAATCTTTAATTGGGAGCTTGACCAAGGCCAACTAGATATTAAGGAGAAGGTCATGTGCAGAAAATTGGTTCACTGATAAATGGCATGATCATCTGCAGAATGAAATCAGGGACTTTGCGTGACTGATTGCCAAAAGGGAGAATGCAGCAGGGGCTACAAGATAAAAGATTTAATATCATCACAATGAGATGATGGTGGGTCTGACGCCGCTCCTGACACACCACTTGGAACCTGGACTAACTTCTGAAATTGCCGAACCAGCTTGAGATTCTGTTCCCCCTGTTTCTCACTGTCGCAGAGCTATTTCTGCTCCCCACTTTCTGGAAGGAACATAGCTGTCTGTGTTTATCACCACTTGTTCCTGCATCCCTGTAGGAGAAGCATCCAGGGGAGATGAGCCAGGGAAGGTGGGAGGGATTGTGACCAGGACTGTTTGCTGACCCTTGGCTCACAGAACCACCATGAACAAACCTTTCCAGCTGGCACCAGGGGAACAGCTACGATGAAGGATGGGTGTAGGACTGTTATATTCAGTGGAATTAGTCCAGGCTCGCAGTAGCTCAAGTGGCCTGTTGTTGACAATGGCACTGCTGCTGTTGCCATGAGAAACCAGCCACATATTGGCAAGCGGGAAAGATTGCAGATTAAATATTTATGTCATGTTTGTTTACCTTTTCATTAGGAAAGCAAACAAATTAATTGCCTATGGCATGGTCAGGTTAAAGATAAGATGATGTATTTTTTTATTGTTCCAAGTGAAAATATGGTCTCTCTTTACATGTACACTTAAAATATCCTAAATAGAGGAACTAGCATGCTGTGGAAGTTGCAGAGGAGCCACTAGCAATGGTGTATTTTCAGCCATGTATATTTGCCAGGGAGAGATCCTATCTTCAGAAGAGCAGCTCTTTCTCTCTGTCTTTTGTTGCCGAGTGTACAAGAGCAATTCCCAAAGCTGTTGCACTGACAGAAGGAAACACTTGTTTCATTTCATGCTTTCCAGCTATGGTAATTGTGATAAGCTCCTTCCTCACAAATTTGCAGTGTTAACTCACCACCTGTGGACGTGCCTGTGCAAGGGTACAAGCCTCTGATCCGATGTATGTACGGTTAGTGGTCTGAGTCTTAACTACACATCCCATCCTAGTCCTTCTGTGGGCAGTGGTAGATGTTTATGGAAAACTTGTTTTTGACTGTGGCACGAGCGACTGCCAAAACACATGTGAATAGCTATAATATTAAATAGATTCTGATGATCAGAGCCAATGTTCTGTTCATGCCCCATTTTTCCCCAACCAGGCTGTCTACTTAAGGAATCAGGATGCTCTTCCCAGGGGAAACATTGTAAATAGCCATCTGACTGAAGGTCAGCTCCAAGAAAATGAATTACAGTTATTTGTGGTGCATCTCTACACTGCCATGCTAAGAACAGCTCATTTAAAGTTTCATTGTAGTTCTCACTTGTAGACACGTTCCCTCAGGTAGACTGAATCCTATTTTTCTGTTTCATTCCAATGTCTAGCGTTGCTTTTGAAGGTCCTGATGGGTTCTTCCTTCTTTACTTCTTTCTCATTCTACCAAGTTGAGAAAATAAATAAACTTCTGGAGCCTGGGATTTATTTCCTCTTTCAGTGGTTGTGGGTAGATCTCTGTTACAGTAGTCAAAATACGGAATATGTTATTATATTTTCTCTGAGTTTTCTCCTTATTAAGAGTGTCAGCTGAAAATGTAAAAAATATAAGAACTGCACAGAATATACAGACACACAGAGGAACACTTACACACCCAGGACAGGAAGAACTTTAGAAAATTTTAAACCTGTGCCTCATGGTGTCTTTATCCATGACTTAGACCAACTGTCCGAATTACATGTATCAGTGAAACAGGAAATTCTGAAGAAGTGCTCTTTCAGTACTGCATGGTGGCAGCAAGCCTCTGAACAAAATCAAACTGCCCTATTTGCAGGTAACTCATTTAAAAAAAATTAATAGGGCACTGAATTGAAAAAAAAAAAAATTATTTTTCTGTATCAAGTATGTGAGCCTTTCTTTCCCTCCTAACCTGGGAATTCCTCCTGTCTCCTCCATGAGCTAGTTAGCATACATACGATAAGCAGCTCTCAAATCTAGCCTGAGGTTTAGAGTAAATTCATGCTGAAGATCAAATGAAGCTTCTACTCAGATGAATGCCATTAATTCAAAACATTTCTGCTGGCATTTCATCGACTTGAGTTGCATCTAAGACAGGAATATTACCAGAGGTTGCATAAGGCTGTGTTTACTTTTTCTTTTGTACTCAGCTACATTATTTGGTGTAATTATTAGTACTATTCTTAGAAATTAGGAGTCACTTTATGAAACTAAAGGTATGGAAATAGCAACAACTGTTTGCACTCTCCTATAAGTCATTCCAGCTGGTAGTCTTAAAAATGGCAGCGTCATAGTCTTAGAAGTGCCTTGGGGAGAGCTGGGTAAGTTTTATTTTACTGACCTTCTCTGTTACTCCAACCTGTCCACACGTGCCTGGTTTACAGGGACAAATGAGTACTTTCAGTTTGGCTGGTTTGGTATATGAAGAGTTTCCAGTGACCTGATGCATGTATATCATCCAGATGTAGCTTAATAAATGCTTTTATCATGCCAATGCCTTGGTGGAGAAATTTAGCAGGGACATGGGAGAAATGGAGCTTTCTCACGTACACTGTCATCATTTTGAACTTCATTTCAGGCTTACTTCTGAGGTAAGCGTGTAAGAGAATATTAATCAATGATTCATAGACCAGCATCTCACTGCATCTCTGCATATCTTACAAGCCTGCACTGAATATGTTTGTTGGGCACTTCTAAATTACATGAGCCTTTCCAGATTTACTTTCAATAAAAGAAAGATCTTAAGGTCCCTGTCGTGAGCCAAATCTTGGAACACGTAACAATGGATTTCAGAGTTTGTTTCATTGCTTCTCTATAAGTTTACTACACCTAGTAGCTGCAGAACAATACAGCAGCAGTCTGGGCATGTTGAGTGAGCTTACACACATGCAGGGGACCCAGTCAGCATCACATTACCAAAATCAATGTGTTTATTCATGGGTCAGCAAGATTCTTAAACACGTGCCCCTTTGAAACCTCTGTGTCATCACATTGACTTCAAAATAATTGCATAATCACTGTCTTAGACGGTCTGACATTGCCAGGCTAGGTTACTTCTTCTGGCTTATTCTCTTTTTTCCCCAGTTCTATGACATTGGGTTTGTTTCTGATCTCAATTCTAACAGCATGAAACTCCATTGCATCGTACTAAGTTATTCTGTTATTACAGCAGTGCAGCTGCATTCATCATCAGGTCTTGCATGGTGATGATCAGCCACTGAAGGAGTACAAGCCTGAATCAGCTTGTATTTTTGGAAGAGTCTCACTGATACCAGCTAGCATTGCAGGCAGCCTGGACCTGAATGAAATGGGGGAAAGATGTCTTTGCCTGTGCAGGCTGTTGCTGCTCTATCACTCAGATGGGTGTATGTGTACCCCACTAAGTCTTATCTAATGACTTACTGCCTCCCTGGCGTGCCTTGTAAATGCACATTCAACTGATAAATGTTCTTCTTTTGGCCTTGCATGTGGCTTCCCTTATTGCCTTCTATTATCTTTCATGGGCCTAAATTTTCAAACAGGCTGCTTCTCATCTCCATGTGAATCTGCTGATATATGTAAATCTTATACGACCATACCTTGCACGAGCCAATTTTATGCATTGTCATTTCTGCAGCCAAAAAAACCCCCAAATATTTTAATATCTGGCTCTATTTACACAGAATTTTGGCTCATTTTGCTTTCATAAGGGAAGTTTTCCACCTACCCTATATTCTGTCCCTGGAAATTGCAAGAACCTCACGTTCCAAACTGCTTATGGCAATGTCATGTTGTGGCCTTTTTAGCCTCTTGCAATGTGCATATTTCAATAACACAGAACTGCAGAAAACAAATAATCATGTTTTCACATAGTACTATTATCAGATAAGTAAAATAAAATAAGAAAAATACTTTAACTCAACCAGTACAGATAGTGACTTTCCATTTTCCTCTTCTGGTTATCTGATGTGGTCATGGATTTGTGACAATGAGTAATGTAATATACCAGCAGTCAGTCCTTCTAGGGTGGGCACAGGCCTATTTACAAATGCACAAAAACCTTCCCAGCTTATTTCATCCTCAGTTTCTAACACCTGAGTATTTGGATCGTTAGCCAGTAGTAGATAAAAAGGGATTTAATAATAGACATTTGAGTACTTTTTTTGGCCATATCCAGCATCGTTTTTCATAAATTCGAAATGAGCTGTTAAAGACTATGAAGCTGTGAAACTTAGAGTTTCACACTGTTGGTCATCACTTCATATCTGAAGCATTATATCACTTGATAACATGCTAGTAGTCAAAATGTTTAATGAAATCCCTACAAGCAGTATGGAGAATAAAACTTTATCTTTTAAACATAGACCTATACTTGGTGAGCAAAACTCCATCTCAGCTGACCTGACACATACTTTAGTTGGGGACATAAGTGTCCATAACCCTGTTTTTTACAAAAGAACTCTCAAAACCTGTTCCATGTTGGAAGTCTCCTAAGGATCAAATTTTCTTGCTTCCCAACTTCTTGCTATCCATAATTTCAGAACCTAGCTTTTAGAATATGTTCCTAGGCTATAATGTGTATCTGTCCCCCAGAATGCCTGTTGAGATTCAGCTGAAATTTCATGGCTGAAATCTGAAAAAAGGTGAATACTACATAAATAACTATTTTTTATTTCAGAGAACCTCCCATCCTGGCACTGCAATTATCTGTACCTGAAGGATTATCTGTTTCCAACTAATTTACCTAATGAATAAACTACAATGAACTTACAAACAAGAAAGGCCCCAGAATAAGGAGACTTGTGTAATGGCAACTGGTCAAAAAGCCCTCTTAGTCTCGGTAGTGATTTAACCCCATGTAACATAGAGAATTTTCTGAATCCTGGAAAATTTTTAAAGATTGCTTAAAAAAGAAAGCTGTAACTGGCAGTGTGGGTAACTGTAAGAGCTGCACTAGGACATTATGTAATCAAAGAAACAGTAGATGAAACATTAATCAAATGAAAATTTTCCAGAAAGCTACGGCAGCAAGGCATGAGCTCTGGAAGCACTAACGTAAAGTTTGCTATAAATCCCATAGAGAAATGGAGATAAAAGCCCAGGGGTGTCAGATGAAACATTGTGTACAAATTGAGATTTCTACTGTTTTTATTTTCCATAAAGCTGAAGAGCTTTGTCAGATTCCCACATTCGTGTGTTTCCTATAGGGAGCCTGGGCAAACAGCCCTCACTGGACCAGTCCTATGTTCTGCTTATCTCTCCCTCTATTCAGTAGCTCAGTTCCCACTGCAGGAGGTGCTTAGTATTTCACAGCATTGAGCCTGAAAAGCTCCGTGTATTTGGTTCTGGTTGAGCTCTAGCCACTCTCTTTATTTTTTTTTAAAGAAATAGTATTGGTGCCAGCTGTGCAAAAATGGAAAAAAACCCCTCCCTTGCTTTGTCTCATTCTGTATCTGATTTCTTCTGGAGACACGCTCTTGGATTCAGCGAGTGCATGGCCAGGCCGTTTGTCTGAAGGCCAGTTTTTGTTCTGGGTTGGCAGAATAGTATTTTTGTGAGCTTCGCCCCCTGCTATCACTGCAGCTGCACCTGGCAAGAGGAAGCAACCCACAATCTAAAAAGCTCATCAGAACAATAATGTCTGCTTCTCTCTTGACAGGTTAATTAATTGCATGCCATTATATTTTGTGTGTGGTTTTGGATGGTTTTGATACTTTTCTCTCAAGTGCGTTTCCCAGTAGGGTTTGAAAAGTCTGGTGCATTGTCTGCCTGTCTGTCACTTCAGATGGTGCTTGACGCTGAAAGAAGAGATGGAGAGGAAAAGAAAGAGAGAGAGAGAGTACATTGGGGTGTTCCAGTTAGGAAATCTTATCCACTAGAACTGGCATAAAATCATGGCTATGGTTGACTGGAAAACAAAAATTTTGTTTCCTGAAATTTTGGGGGTTTGAAGTCTGTTGCGTAGCTCTTTGGATGGCAAGGAAAGGTGGACTCCACATCAGTCCAAGACTGCAGTATGGGGCACGCATTGACTGCTTAGAGACTTTAACATGATCTTTCACCTCCCCTGTGAACATCTTAACCCCCAGCTACTGACTGTGTTGGTGGGAAACCTCTTTTGTGGGAGGGATACAGGGGAGAGCAGAAATTAATTTTTCTCCTGGAGAGACTGGAATTCCCAACAAAAATTTCAGACAGTTTTTCTCTGAATAACTGCAACTGTTCACCTCTTGGATTGCATTATTTTAGAAACTAAAGTAGCAACATGCAAATGATGTGCTAGAACTAAGGGAGTTGACCAGACGTTGATTTTTCAAACTGGAACATTTCCAGATTGCATTATTTTAGAAACTAAAGTAGCAACATGCAAATGATGTGCTAAAACTAAGGGAGTTGACCAGACATTATGATTTTTTCAAACTGGAACATTTCCAGAGGTTGTATAACACATCTTTATGTCCTCCCACCCAAAAATATATTGAGACTTATGGGAGGAAGAAGTTTGACAGTTTTCAGTGTTCTTGGAAGATCCACTGCCACAGAAAGTTTTAAAAGACATCAGTGCCATATTCATGCATCAAGACTATCTTGGATAAACAGGGTAACATATCAATGTCCATGTTCAGCATAAAGGAAGATAGTACCAGAAGCGTGTTATTTTTATGCATGCGTGTAGGTTTGGAGGGCACCTGTCCTGTGGCCCGAGACAGGAGCTTTGTTGCCACACAAGAAGTTGTCAGTGAAAGACCCTGCATGCCATGCACTATGCCTTCCTTCCAAATGCTCTCAGAAATGTGCTGGAGTTGCTAACGGCTGTTATCGGGTGCTGCTTCTGTGTACCGCTGTATGTGGTACCAGTGCAGAAAGCATGCCCTGGCATCGAGGGTTCAGCTTCACATGAATGAAGCAGGTGCAAGTGGTCATATTTGGACCAAGAGAAAAAAACAAAGTACAACAGACTTACCCAAACACCTTAACATATAACTGGATGTCATTCACCCTATAGGAATTTTTCATTTCATCTAGTAATGACAGAGAAATGAGAGGTCTGAAGGTCTGGGAAGCAACCAGACTCCCTGCGACATATGGGAGACAGGTTATTTCTATCTGAACTTCAATGATTTTCATCTCCGTTGTATATGAGGAAGCTAGAAATAGTCCTTTTTTGGCACTGGGACATCTAGAGTGTTGTGGCTTGGGAGCTGCCTGCCCTTGCCACGGTGAGATGGAATTGAGCTCAGGATCAGGAAGCACTAGAGGCTTCCTGATCCAAAATCCCAGCCCACACAGTACACGGTGTCATGGATCATTCTGGAGTACTTGAGTTGGGTGAATGAAAAATGTTCTGTACAGGCTAGTTTCTTTATTATTAATTTTAATTTAGCAAGTAACATCTGTTTTCATTGTTCTCCTCTAGAGAAGAAGGAGACTGGATTTACAGACAAGAGTCACTACTGCTGTTGTGAAATAAGATGACTGTAGTTTCTCGCAATTCTAAAAATTCCCTTTGTAGCAACATTCTTCCATTTGTTTAGTGGATATGCTGCTCTCAACCGTGGTACCTTGTGTGAATCCAGCATCACATTCATCTGACACCAGTGACTCCCTGCCTTTCCCTGGGGATCAAACTCATAATTGCACTGAGAGACATGCACCAAAGGTGCCTGTTATAAAACTGCAGATCAAACATAATGATGTATAAGCAAGCTGTATTTGAACTGGAAACAGCATATATTACAAACCTATTTATAAACATAGCATACATGCTGAACCCTGCTCATGGATTGTATTTTTTTGAGCTGTTCATGTGTTGAGAGCAGGGGAAATACCTGACTGGCTGGGATAACATTCACGTTATAACATATCCTTCACTAAGGGAAGCAGCAGCCTTTTATTCCTAAAATGGAGTAGAAAGACCTCTCTCTGCCGTGTGCTGCAAACCAGAAGGAACCCTCTTGTGCATTTAAGTTTGCTTCTGTTTCCCCCAGCCTTCCAGGTTTGTCACATACAGTCTCTTAATGTGTCTCTGCTTTTGCTTGGCAAAGCAATCCTGCACACTGCAAGTGATAACCCTATATTAGACCATTTTAGTGAGCATCATCTCTCCTAGTAGCTTCAGTCCAAAAACCACCCTCCCCCCAAAAAACCACCCCACCAACCCTCTTTGAGTAAAGGTTGATGTTTTAATGCAATTATAATTCTGAACATCTTAAGGGACAGAGAGTCTTGATGGTTAGGAATCATTTGTAAGTAACTGTTTTTGTTAGGAATTTGGAGGCTGTAAAGAACACAGTCACCAGTAGCATCCTGCTAATTTTTTGGTTTTGTTTTCAGTTTCCCCAAGAGTTACCAGGGCAAATTTCATTAGACACCAGGGAACGGGCTTTCATTCAAATCCTGAAGAAGCAAACCATCTGGAAAATTTGTGATGAAATGGCTTATCTTCATTTTCTAAATCTTGAACTGCAGAGTGGTAAGGGAAGAGTGAGTAGGTGAACTGATGAAAAAGAGCTGAAGAAACAAGTTGAAAATGAAGGCTGAGCCTGCCACTAGACTTCTCTGCTTGTATGCTGTTAAATAAAGTTGTTTTTCTTGGCATGCATCATTTTGTCAGGATGTTGTATGACTGTCAGTGATATGTAAACAAAGAGAATTTATTACCCTTCAAACCAGGACTGCAAAGCCCTAAATGAAAAACCACAGAGTTCCCCAAAGCCCAGTTTGCTACTTCATAAACACCACCAGTGACCAACCTCTGCTGGTATGTCACATGCATATTTCAGCAGTGACAACACCTGTAATTCCGTGTACAAGTAATCTGCTCCTTATTTAAAGAGAGGTATGCAGGCAGACGTAACCAGTCTTGAAAGGAATGTGCCAGCAGTAAATATCCCATGTGGACCTTAAACTGGAAATGGAAACTGCGAAATGTGCCTCTGTGCAGCCTTGCGTGCCGCTCCTTTTGCAGATTACATTCCCAGTCTCTAGTGAGCATGGTCTGCCTGGTAGTGGCAGTGGTGGTAATTCACTCTCCCAGAGTTCCCACTCTGTGCATAATCAGCAGCAAGATCTCCAGCCGTGTCAAAGACCTTCTTTACCGCGTGATTGCCTGAGTCTGGTCTTCACCACAGAAACTGTGTCTAAAGAATTTCATTCCCTTAATGCAAGGTTTCCATTGCATGCTACAAACATTGCAGTGAGGATTGTTGTAAAGGTACCAGCCCAAACTATAACCAGCGCAGAGTTATCTTCCCTCAGATAGCCCAAAAATCCTAGTTGCATGGAGAAAGAACTGTCCCAGCCAACTCAATGGCATGTTGACTCTGATGCATAAACAATAATACAAGTATTGATAGTGCTGGCTGCTTTACTGCAGATGAATTTTAGCTATATAGGACATCCAAATGTTTATACTGAGTTTATATTTCTTCCCATGCCCCTTTGTGTGGAGAATTTAATCAAAAAGATCCTGGAATGGGTCCACTGTGTATATTGTACTATTGATTTTTCATAAGTAAGCTATTAATGTAAGTTGAAAAATAAAAATGAAGTTTAGAATCACAAGGAAAAGGGTAAAGATATTTATTTTCTGAATAACTGTAATACCTCTGAAAGAGACAAGAGTTGTCTTAAAAAGCCAAACTGGAGCACACAGCCACCAGCTTTCCCTGGCAAGCTGGGAAGGTTTGCTTCTGAAGCCTGCTGGATTCAGATTAATGTTTTTGTCCATCTCAGCACCTAGTTCTGAAGAAATATATGCTATGGTGGATTGACAGGTTTGACACAGGAATTAATTCCTCTGCTCTCCTGAGGTCACAAGGGAAGTCCCGTGTGGTTCCCCTCTGCTGCTAGCCAGCTCCCTCTCATCAATAACAAGCTCTTGGATAAAGAAACCTTCAGCAGGATGATGGTCTGTGCACAACATTGCTGGTATTTGTCATTGTGCTAATTAGCCCAGCCCTGAATATAAGGATTAGTGTCAGTCCCTAGGGCAAACTGGTGATAAAACTCTAAGAGAATGTTTAAGCTAAATAATGTTGGCAGTGCAGATACTATTAAAGAATAGGAATACATTTGAAATGGTGCTGTATGCGGCTTCAATGCTAATGCTTGCAATGGCAATAGCTTAGAACATAATCTATGTATTAAACAAATGTGTAAATTGGATTTGGAAATATTCATGGGGACAGAGGGCTGGAGGAGCCTCTTGGGTCTTTGAGTCCAATTCTCTGTTATCACAGGCCCAGTGTCATATAATCCCACTCATAAACTTGTGTAATCTTTTTCGTATGCTTAAACATGCATCTCCCAGGAGCTAGAGGAGGGCCTTGAGCTATCTTTCACCGCAGTTCAGGCGTCTGCTTTGAACAGGGCAGGAAAGAAATCTGAACGTCACAGTTGTCCGAGTATCCTAATAACTGTCATACTGGTGGCTTTACTCTTTCTATGTTCCCTTCCTCAGTTCAATTGAACTGTCACTTCTGTGTCCCTGGAGACAGAGGTAAATGGAATTTTAATGTATTAAAAACTGCAAGTAAGCTACATATAGCCTTTTTTACCTATCTTTAGGAAAACCTTCAACAGGATTCTGGGCACCTTGTTGACCAATGCAATTTTTTTGCACCACGGAGCCAAAAGATAGGTCTAAAAAACCAATGTCTATGTATGAACTAGTGTTGTCTGGGGCTATGTGCTCAGTTCCTGAGAATCCAGATATGCCTAGCTGACTACTGTTGCAATGAATAATTCACTGTCTCTAAATTTAGCGTTGATCTATGTGATTGTGTTGTGAGCTTGAAACATACCCACATACATCATGCACAGGAGCTTTAACAGCCTTACCCCTCTCATAAAAACGCCCTTCTGACCTCAAACTCTTCTCCAAGTGCATCACTCTTTCAGCTGTACCAGAGTGTTAG
This sequence comes from Pandion haliaetus, assembly GCA_013401275.1. NCBI lineage: Eukaryota > Metazoa > Chordata > Aves > Accipitriformes > Pandionidae > Pandion > Pandion haliaetus. The sequence goes on along the minus strand of VYZV01011500.1, from coordinate 205,478 downwards.
GGTGCACAGTTCATCAATTTAGGTATCTCAAAGTTTTTTTTTTTAAATCTTAAAAGACTTTTCAGACGCTTCTGTGGGATGATGGAGGAATTCCAAGGAGACTCTCTTGTCTGGCCTAGGAAAAGGTTAAAGCTGAGGTACTGGTTTTATTTTATAGACTATCCAGAGATTCGACTATAGAAAGGCATAAATCTTCCTCTGAAGAAGAACTGTTTTAATTTTATTAGACGGTAGATTTGTTTAATTAAAGTCACCATTTATCCTATGCTCTCTTCCACTTTCCTGGCATCTAGGTGATGCAGGGGAGGAAGCCTTCAGCCTCAAAATGAGGCCAGGTTTGGAGGAAGAAATAATATCTTTCATTAGACCAGTAATTCAGTTGGAAAAAGCAGTTGAGTGTGCAGGCATGTATGTCCTTCAGATTCAAATATGAAAGTCACAGAAACCACACAGGGAGAGTATACTGGCATAAAAATCCCAATGAGGTCGTGAGTGGAAGAAGAAAAGATACCCAAGAGTGGCTGGACCAGGAGACCATGGGGTGGTATCAGCCCTGGAGCACTGGAAAATGAAGTTGCTTTTGGAGACAGGAGGCGGGAAGATGGTTGTGGTTTATGTCAGAGAAGGAGGGCTTGAAGATCCTCCAGAAATGTGGAGGGAGGTCGAAAGATGCAGAGAAGGAGACTAGGAGGAAAACAGGGTTGGCTGAGCAAACAGCCTGGGACAAAGAGCCAGGGTAGCATGTGAGGTGAAGGCTGAGGCTGAAGGAGGACCCTGGAAGAGGGGACGCACATCAGCTATGGAGAAAGAGCTGCGTATGGAAATAAGGAGTGATTGGAGACATGGGATGTGGATATACAAGTAAGGTAAGAATGATTTGCTCAGAAGAAGAGAGGAGGAAAGTCTGGGATCCAACTGTAAACCTGAGTAGAGCTGGGGTTGAGGGAAGAGACGATATCAGGACAGGGGCACGCTGGAGTCTGACATGCAGAAAGGAGCAAGCTATGGACACATGAGGAAAGAAATCTGTACTCCCTAGGGGCTTTTTATGTCAGAACCAGGGAGCTGGAGATTTCTGAGTGTCCGCACTGTGCTCTACCATGGGTCGGTTAAACTACTCCTATTGTTGGCTGCCTTCCTAGTGCAAATGGCAGAAGAGTTTTGTCTACTGGATTGCAGCTGTGACAGTTCCTGTAAGAAGCCATAGGATGAAGTTTCTGGGTTCAACATTAGCTTTTATTAAACCTAGGTTACTCCACAAAACCTGCTGCGTTGGAAGCTCATCATTAAGACTACCTACCAAGTGACTAATGCCATAGTCTAGGTAGCCTATTCCTTATGTTTTTGCTTTCCCGTAACTAATTTGCAATCATGAAACAAGGGTACCAGTTAATATCAACTGTATTGTATTACTGTGGTATAGGTATGAAAAATTAAAACAATGCTGCTTAATTAGTATAAGGAAGAAAGAACTTCCAATCAAAAAAGACCTGGTAATCAGCTGTTTGAAGGCTCTGCATACACTTTTGAGTATCTTGGAAATGGCTCTGTCTCTTCAATTTTTAAGTAGTTTGGTAATTTCTATTCCAACACTTGCAGTAGAAGTCTTCTTATGTTGTACAGGAAAGACATAGGCCTGGAAAACTTGTAAATAATTCCAGTATGTTTTGATTACATTTGGAATAGCAAAAAAAAGGTTATATGGTTTTGTTATAAGGCTTCTCTGGTGAAAGCTAAGGCAGGCTCTATTACAAATCTTAATGGACGTCAAACCTCAAAATCTTAAAGTTTTCTAAATTTGCCCAAGTGTAATTTTAAATTAGGCCATCAGACTTGTTTTGAGTGAGAGAAAAAGTAGACATAAATGAGCCTGAGTGCTTAAGTGAGACAGAGATTATAAGGCCAAAAATGTTTCTGTAATTTTAATGGACATGAGATTTATGTACTAGGCAAATGACATTATAATAGAATTTTCATGAATTTGTCTTCTTAAGAATTTCTCTCTTTTCTCCATTTGCCTGCATGGGTGTGAAAGTCTATTAATAATAAATAGTATTATACTGAAGATTTTTTTTCCAGTTTTGACCCATTGAGCCAAATGAAACCTTTTCATGATAAATCAAGTGCAGAAAGAAAGATACTGCCTGTGTAGCATTTCAAGTTGCCAGGTCGCAGAGCCTAATCTCTGCTGTAACGGTGTGAACAGCAGGTAGTCTAGGGAAGGGAAACAAAGCATACAGAGATGCTAATTTGACTCAGCATGTAAATTTGGGATTGGCTGAAATGGGTCCTTCAAAATCTGCCTTCTTCAGCCCTTCAGAGAATTTTAGCTTCTTTTTGGAAGATGGTCTTTTAGTAATAAGAAGCCTCTGAATGTCTGATACCAGACCCAGAATATGGACTGACGAGTCCTCTTTTTCTCACCTTTGCCTTGATTCTGGGAGGAATATCCATTGCATTTTTGCAGCTGCTAGAAATATTTTGCCTGCTTGAGTGCATAGATTTATAGCAATGTTTAATGAATGAGTGGCAGTGGTTTGCTTATCAGGCCGAGTAACCATGCAGACCTTTTCCATAAAGCAAGGTCAAAGTGAGCCTTGCTGATGCCTTTTTAAAGAATGATTGCTAGAATATAAATGCCAAGTCTAAAAAAAATAAACACAGCTGGCTGCAAAACGTAAAACATTGCTGTGATAGTCGCAGCTCAGAAAGATCATAAGTGAAACAAGCTTGATAAATTCAAGTGAATGGGAAAAGGAAGTTTCTGGAGGCAGCATAATTGCTTTTCAAGCAGTTCTGCTGAGTCGTCAGGAGGAAGAAACAGGCAGTGGGATATATGTTGTGTGTCACTATGACGTGTTTGATTTAGTTGCTCAATAGAAGACCAAAGTCAGATGGTTTTGATTTGCCTAGTGGGAAACAACACTGGTCCTTTAGGAAATTAGTAATTTTCTTGGACATGAGGCAACCAGGGATGGCGTACAAGGGAATGTCCTGGGCAGCAGATCGGTCCTGTCCTGGGGACTCGCACTGCATGAAGTGTGGCCCTGCCACTGAAACGCATTGTGATGTCTTTCCAGTTGGTCAGCAGAGACAAAGTTTTCCATGCTGAGCAGCAGAACGTGTGTCTATGTCAGGGTAGGTTTGTAAATCAGTTTTGAATCCTTTCAGAAGATACATGTCTCTTAAATGCAATTAAAATACAGCATAATTTGTAACTCTGGTTTTCTTTATGATCTGCTTTCAAATGTAGATGTGCCTAAGATTTGTTGAGTCAGGTATGTATCTGGGTCAAAGTGGTGTCAGACTGCTGATTTACCTGACAGCTGAGTTAGAGTGACTTAATTGTGGACCTGGATTTCTGAATATGAAAAGAGGCATTCATAACCTTTTTATTTGTGCTCCAGCTGGTAATGAAAGACAACTGCTTTGTAAAACTATAACAAATGGGAAAAGAATGAGCAAACAAGAGAACATTTGTGTTCCCACTACTATGTACAGATGGTAGCCACTCTGAGCTGTAAATGCTCCCGCACTATAAATCTATGCAAAGCATATTACTTATAGGCTGTTCTTAAACAGTATATCAGTAAAAGTGTATTGATTCATGGATTTTTTCTTTCAAATATGGCTATGAGTAGAATTGTAGCAGCAGAATGTTAACTGTTAAATTGAATGCCAAATAATGTTAGCAGGAGAGAGTACAAATGAGGAAGAACTGTACTGGGGATTTGAAGAGTAGACATCTCTCACAGCATGAAAACAAAAATATTGGCAAGAACTCTACCAACTGTGGCTTGATGTTGGTTGAGAAATTATAATGGCCAGAGTTTCCAAATTAGGATGCTAAAGGTTGGGCTGTTAAATCCTTATCTAGATACTTAAAAACTCTTTAATGCTGACGTTCCACCTTATCCCCCAGAAGGAGGATGGGTTACAGATGTTTAGAGACATTAAATTGGTCTTAATGCACGATACTTCATGTATCATGTTTTTAGTTTTCCCTTGAAGATTTATTTTAAATGCTGTGTTTGTATCCATTCCTTAATCTTTGAAGAGTGATAATGTGAGAGATTATGATTTATGAGTGATGAAGCAAACTGATAGTATATTTACCTTGAGTTTATATTTTAAATGCCAGTAGTTTGGTTAGTAGCTACTGATGGTATTTGGTTTCTTACTCAGTATACCCAGATGCAATGCACTGAAAATGCATCACACCAGAAAAACATATATGATTTTTCCTTTCTGATTTTTTTTTTCACAAAATGATAATTTTCCAAGGGGAGCTTATGGCTAAGGAATAACAGCAACTTTGAGAAATAGAGTCGTGAAGAGACTGATGATCCATTTGTTGAGATATTTGGGTTTGTGTAAAATGAATGTTAATATTTAAATTTCACCCCACAGAACATTAAACCATACAGAGAGGTAAGGCCATCACAAGAGCTCATTCTGAAATCACATTATGATTTTAGCAGTCTCCTGATAGACATATGAAATTAAACAGAGGGAAAAAAATCTATCGTGTTAAAATCAGAAATGAAGACAATCTGTCAAATCTAAACCCAGAAACAACTCTCTTTAAAGCTGGAAGTAGTATCTAATTCTGTGATTTCATTCCAATGTTAGTTGCTACTCATTAGAGTGAAGCATGCCATGTACTTTACAAATGCAGTTTCTTTTTCTGCTTGAGTAAAAACCATAGTCATGTCATATTTTCATTGAACACCCAAATCCCTCAAATTTATTGGAATTTTTATGGGATTTTTTTTTTAAGACTTTGGTTTTATATGACTTAGCAGCTATAAAACTGGATTAAAAAATCAGCATCGCAAGTATAGTTGTGGCTGATTGGAAACAGTACATGACATTGGCTTTGTTCCCTTTTTGACTTGGTCTCACTCCTACAGAACTAGGGGGATTGCACAAAGTAACCACGGGTTTGAATTCCTGAAAGAAAAAAAAAAAAAAAAAGACTTGTGGAGAATATTACAGTACAAATATATGGAAGATTTACAGGAGCAAAGACTTTTCTTTCCTCAACCTTGGGAAAAAAAAAGTTAATATCAGATAAGGATGTTTATAATGGGAATATTTAATTTTGGTATAACCACTTACAACTGTCTTATTCTAAGAAACAGTGTTGATCAATGAATCTTAGAGTACATATGAAGAAAAATTCTAAAATACAGTTTTGCAATATCTGGCTAAATTTTTGCAGTCAATGAGATTGGATGCATTTAAAGAATAGATTAGTTCACTTCTTGTGGTCAGAGGGTTAGTAGGAGGAAGAAACTGAAGCAGTTATTTTTTCAACTAACTTGTATCATATTTGAACTATAAAAAGATGAGGCTTAAACTAACAGATGTGAACAAACGTCACTGGAAATAATTTTTAAATCTCCAAAGTATGGGAATTTATTTTGTTGTATACCAAAGTATTATTATGAAAAATACTCATGATTCAAAATGGGTATGCTATTAAAAAAAAATAAATACTGCTTTCCTTTTAAGTATTTTGTTATCCAACAGAAAAGTTACTCTGTTTTGAGGCTTCTATTTAGCAAGAATGATCTGGTGGGAAAGGAAAGAACTTATTTATGGCTGTGGAAACTCCGCCACTCTTGTTTTGGTCAGGAAAAGTTAAGTAATACAGTAAACTCTTATCTTTTGTAATGAAAGCAGGATTTTGGTTTCAATAATGAGCAAGCTGTCAAAGTTGGTTTCTTTAAGAAATAAACATAATCTCTTTTCTGTGACAGTCTCCTTATAGTTGTATTTTTAGTCTACTAAGTGTGGTCGGGAGGATTATTGTTTTTTTTTAAATTGTTTTAAATTCCAGCAACATGCATGTATCAAGTCTCATAACGTGCCTGTGAAGATAGTTCTTTAAAGTAACGTTGTCATCTTTTTTCTTTAAAGGCAATTCTGTACCTGCATTAGAGAATATTAAATGTTGTATTTCCAAGGGCTTATTAAATATTCAGTAGTTTTCTTTTTCTGTAGTCAAGTGTGTCAAGGGCAAGCCTTCTAAGTCCTGCAATGAAACTCGAACTAACCAAATCTGAAAAGCTGCTGTTGAATACTCATGTTAGAAAATATTATACTACACAGTGAGGGGAGTTGAGGGAGGAGGTTTTGAGAACCAGTCCCAGAAGAAGTTGTATCCAGACAGGATACAGACTCTTTCTGGGAAAATACTGAAATATTGTGAGAGATTTTATTCAAAACTTAACTCTGGAACAAAAAGTAAGGGTCACTGTGACTACCAACAATTAACTGTGCATTGACCTCTTACTGACTATGACCCGTCCATCTTGGAATACTAAATAACGAGTAGAAATGGCCTGTTTTAAGGATATGGGATGGATAGACAAAGCACATCTTGAATTATGGAGTGGTATGAATCTGATTATATGAATATGAATAATAAACCTGAGTGTAAGGCTGAATTTCTAGCTCTGTTGCTGTTTTATTTGGGCTGTGTCTAAGCTGATAAACCTTAGAACGACTGGTCAAGCCCTGGCTCCATCACAGGACAAGGACAAGTTGTTCAACCAGTCCCATGTCTGGATTTGCATTGGAAAGGAAACTTGGGCGGGTGGGTTAGGTGTGAGCCACAGCATCCTCCAGCTGGGTGCCTTTTCCTACTGTGAAATCCAGACATGGGCCAGGTCATTTGCAGCCACAATTTTTAAAGTGACTTTAATTTAGTTAAGGCACTTTAGGAGCTACCTGCAAGGTAAAACATGACATTGGACACGCAGAAGTTCAGATAATCCGCAGACTGCTCAATTTGGATTCCTAGAATTGGTTGTCATTTTTAAAATGGCTTTAAACTGTGAGCAACTCAGTTCCCTATGCGACACTGAATTCAGAATAGGTATCACAAAGTTTTCTGCTTCAAACAAGTTATCTGCAGGCATCTGACACTCACTTTAGATTTATGTGCTTCACTAAAAATCAAGTTGTAGATGATTAATCCACCTACTGTGAACATTAGTAGGACCCAGTAACAAAGCTTGGCTGGTGATCCCATCAACTAGAGAAGCTGGGAGCTGGAATCTGTACCAACGTTGTCGGAAATGTGATGCTGACACACATGAACAAAATTGGGTGCACGCTGCCTTCAAAATGTGAACAGAGGGAATCGGTAGCCTACTGAGAGCTTTAACTACTTAATGAGAAACGTTCTGCATGCTGTGTGTTACACACTGAACATTTTTGTAACTTTTAACTGCTCTCCTGGCAAAAATGGATTGAACTTTTTATTAATTCAATTTTTATTAATTTCAGTTTTGAAAAAGTCTGGTTTGGTGGCCCTGGAGTGTCTGTACAACCATTATCTTACGTAGAAAGTGTTGTCTCTCAGGGAAAAAAAGAAAACCTAAATTAAGAAATATAATTTTATCTCATATGTTGAAACAAACAAGACACAACTATTTTTTAAAAACTTTTAGGAAATGAGAAAAGGAGCCTGATTATTTGGATCTGATTTGAAAATCTTTCTTCAACTTTTTTTCCAAAGAGTTTCAAGCCATGTAGTCGGGCCACGATCTTTGGTTTAAAAAAGGGGGTCAATGAAGCCCTTTTGCTGTATACCAAGGCTGAATTTGTCTTGCAACTAGTCAAAACCTAAGTTTTCAGAACTTCTCACAGTGAAGGGTTGCTAATGATTCAGCAAAAACTGTCCTTTACTGTGACTTTTCTGAAATGATGATCAGGCTAACTCCTTCTAGATTTGTGTGCTTCACAAAAAAAAACCCCAAAACAAAAAGTTGTGCGTGGTACCCCAACTGTTGTGGACACTAGCAGGACTGAGGAATAGAACTTGGTTGGTGCCATCCACCAGAGAATCTGGCAGTTTGGACCTGTACCGACTTTGTCTGAAATGTGGTGCTTGCCCACATGAACAAAAATGAATGTGTTTTTAAAGGCTTATTACCTTCAAAATGAGAGAAGATGGAATTAGGATGAAGCAGAAGGAAAGCACAGAGTGAGGATAGCATGTGACTTAATTTCATTTCTATCATTACAACTGTTTGTGAAAAACATTCTAGAGTCTTTTCAACACATTGGGTAGCATTATATAATATAATAATAGGAAGTAACTTTGTTAGTGTAAAATAAAACCCTAAGCATTTTTCTTTGGCTTATAAAATGTTCCTTCTTGCATTGGCCATTGTATTTTCTTCTTGCATGTTCTCTGAACCCTCTGATTATTGCAATAACGTTGTAGGTCTTCTTGTGTATGAGGTTTCATTGTCCTAGGTGCCGTGCAAGCTCTGTCCGGAATGTCCTGATCCAAGGAGTTTACAGTTTAAAGGAAAATGCAACAAGAGATTAAAGGAATGAGAGTCTTTGCTTAAAAGCAATGACGTATATGCTATTGTGTGCATGGCGAAATGTGTACATCACATTGTTTTACATTGCTATGAATGGAAATTGCAGGGTTATCAAGAAATCTGTCACCAGATTAATAGTTTTTTCTTGCCTTTGTTCGAACCTCTGAAAGATGATTGCCTTTAGAATAACAGAGTAGGATACTCGGTGGATTGTGGAAAAGTCTTTTTCTTTTAGGGATAATAAAGCACAATTGAATGTAGGTGCAGAGTTAAAAATCGCAATCTGCTTTGGCAAGTGCTGAGTGCCAAGTGCACCGTGGCCTTTCACAGTGTCAGTGTTGAGCAAAACAGTAATAAATTGTCAGGCAGTTATACCTGTAGTTAATCTCCTGGTATTTGGCATTTTTTAAGAAAGGATCAGACCATACTATTAGATTCAGTTGAATGCGCAGTTAATCCTTATTATATCTGAATAGTTGGTAAATTTTACTTTGGCTCAGTTTAATAGAATTTTCTGTTCTTTTCAGATAAAAAATGTTCAGTTGTCTGAAATCACCAAAGTGTTGCTGTTAAAGAGGTTGCCCAATATTTTATCTGTTAAAAGTTCCCACCCAGATTGCAAACTACAGTGCTGACTTAGCTTCAGTGATCCTCAGCCTCCACAGATTTGTTTGCTTTTTCTCTCCTTTACTGTGTAGAAAGATGCTGGAGGATGCTCCGCCAGAGGCTTAGAGTTTGATAAATTCTCTATCCATGTTATGGAGAGGTTTTACAAGGACCTGCCGAGATTAATTGACTTAGATTATATAAATCTGGTTGTATTTGCTGACTCTAGTTGCCTCACACAAGATTGAGGCTTTTTTGTGTATGTTGGTGTCAGGTGCCAGGAATAAATGAGCTATGAATGTGCAGAAATTATGTAGTTAAGGCAAAGGCAGAAAAGCCTGTTTGGTAAAAATCAGCTAGACAGTGTAAGATTGTTTGCTTAGCTCGTGTCTAGAAGTTCAGACTGGATGATAAGTGTTCAGTTCAGTCCCTGACTCAGTCCTTTCTGAAAGGTAACAGATTTAGAGAGTTTGTAATTCAGGGGCTTGGTGTAATAACTTTGTTTCATTGATTGAGGAAAGGAAGCCATAAACAAGCTGCAAATCTCTGATATAGGTAGGTATAGGGGGTTTTCTGATAGATAGATCTATCTGTGAGTCTCAATATAATAAATTTGCCAGGCTTGCATTGCAAATTTAAACTTGTTTCTCAGAATAAAAGCAATTGTCTCTACCAGTTGTAGAGACAACATTTTGTTGTCTAACTAATGTTCTGTGTTCAAAACATGCAAGCATTCACTATTGTACCAGCCCAAATGAACTCCTGTGGCACACGATACTAAATCTGAGTGCTAATACTAAATTCAGTGATGGATACCTGAAGTACGCAAAATCAGTTTTGCTGCAATGTTGCAGCCTGGATTAAAGTGACATAAGAGGCATTCTTGCTTGTGGCTGCTCTTCTGTCTCTTGTGTAACTAGATTTTTTCATTGGGATTAAAGATCTTGCTGTGGTAACATACCAGCACCCTGCTGCAACATTTTCTCTTGCCTGTACCACTGGAACCTGGACTGAAAGCTGCCCTTTCCAGTAGGGTGGTAGTAATGAATATGGTATTTTTTTCTACTTGCTGGGCTTCTTTAAGGTACTCAGTTTCGGGTTGGGAATTAATGGATTAAAAGAATGATACACTGAGTGATTTGTAAGTAGTATTAAGGGAAACATAAAATAAGTTAAGTTTATTTCCGAAAATAAATAATTTTTAAAAGGATGAAGAACCTGTCTCAAGCTCTGAGATCCCTACCATGTATATTTGTTTCATCAGCAAGTAACAGTTTAAAGTTATAAAAATCCAAAGCCAAAAGAGTTAGTAATTTTCTGCCATTTTGAAAGAAATGCATTTCTTTCTTGATATTATGCTATGGTAACATTTCAAGCTGCTAGATATGTGCGGAGGCACATAGGCACTAGATATTTTCAAAAACCTATTTAGGCGTTGTTTTGTCTCTTTGGGCCCCTAACACCTTCGAAAATCTTCAAGTCTTCAGAGAGTTTTTTTCCAGGATAATACTGGCTATAAAATGTCTATTAAGCTGAAAATCCAGAATAACACACACATTGATAACATGTTATAAATCCTGGCTCAGGGAGAGATTCATGTACCACACCATTGCTGTTGGAGTGCTAACGTGGTGGTAATGTATTGTCACTTAAGCTAACCGTTGTAGCAAAGGAACAATTGCCCTCAAAACACCTTTTCATTTGGCATGTTTTACTGGGCGTGAGAAAGTTTATCTCCCCCTCCAGATATTTGGCTCAATGTTAATTTTTCGGAGATCCTGTCCTGGATGTTCCCTTTTCTTCAATGCTTGACTGTGATGACTGAGTTGAAGATCATGCAGTAAATGTTTTTTAAGTCCTTGACAATCCTGTTTGAGGGCTGTCTCCAGGTTATTTAACTGTATTTTATCTTTTCACGTGCCTTTACTAGAACTGAATTTGTATTTCCTTATTTGTTCAGATTGTCCTGGGTTTGTAATTTTGGTAGTAGGATTGTGGACCCTAACACACTGGAAAAGGTCAGCCACTGCAGTGAAAGAGGTTCTGCTAGGTTTACTCTTAGTCCTGCCTACGAGTATGAGTGATGGATGACTGAGAACGTAACAGGCTGTGCAACCAACTCCACCTGTAACACGGAAGGCATTTTCTATCACTGAAAATCCAAAGGAAACCCAGTGTTTGGATCTGTTCCTAGGACCCTCTGAGGTGCATTTCAGGCCAGGTGTGAATTCCTGAACTGTAATCTCAAGACTATTAGGGTCAGCCCTGTTTTCCATGATGTGAGAGGTGGACAGCCTTAAATCTTGCTGTTGTTGGTGTGTATGGGGGTTGTTTGTAAGGTAGCTTGACAACTGAATGGAATTCAGATGATTTAGCACAGATTAAAGCATTTGTTGCCACTTTCTGAATGAGTTGCAACCTGTCATGACGTCCATCATCAAGACTTTTCCTGCTCCCAGACTCCTGGCCTATGCGTGGGACCTGTCTGCTGCTCTCCTCTGGCCTAGATGCAAAGTTTTATGCATACACATTTGTGAATCATTTGGGGATGATTCAATAAAAGATTTATAATGATCACTGACATTGTTAGTGTTAATGTGAAGAGCTGTGTGATTCTGATGTCTCTTTTCCCTCTTTTTGTTTCAGTTCATCGCCTTTGCCTCTTTATTCTTCATCCTAGTTTCAATCACAACCTTTTGCCTGGAAACGCATGAGGCTTTCAATACTATTATAAACAAAACTGAGCAGGTCATCAACGGGACAGAAACTGTGCTACAGTACGAAATTGAGACAGATCCTGCCCTGACGTACGTGGAAGGAGTCTGTGTGGTATGGTTTACATTTGAATTTTTAGTACGCGTTGTTTTTTCCCCCAACAAACTTGAATTCATCAAAAACCTCTTGAATATCATTGACTTTGTGGCCATCCTGCCCTTTTACCTAGAAGTGGGCCTGAGCGGGCTCTCCTCCAAAGCTGCTAAGGACGTGCTTGGTTTCCTCAGGGTGGTAAGGTTTGTGAGGATCCTGCGAATCTTCAAGCTCACCCGGCACTTTGTGGGCCTCAGGGTGCTGGGCCACACTCTGCGAGCCAGCACCAATGAATTTTTGCTGCTGATAATATTCCTGGCACTCGGTGTTTTGATATTTGCCACCATGATCTACTATGCTGAGCGGGTGGGAGCCCAACCTAATGACCCATCAGCGAGTGAGCACACACAGTTCAAAAATATCCCTATCGGCTTCTGGTGGGCTGTAGTCACCATGACCACCCTGGGATACGGGGATATGTATCCACGGACTTGGTCAGGCATGCTGGTGGGAGCCCTGTGTGCGCTGGCAGGGGTGCTCACCATAGCCATGCCCGTGCCTGTGATAGTTAACAATTTTGGGATGTACTACTCCCTGGCCATGGCGAAGCAGAAACTGCCGAGGAAGCGGAAGAAGCACATCCCTCCTGCTCCTCAAGCCAGCTCGCCCACCTTCTGCAAGACAGACTTGAACATGGCCTGCAATAGCACACAGGGTGACATCTGCCTGGGCAAGGACAACCAGCTGATGGAGCACAACAGATCATCAGGTAGGACCCCACTGGAAATGCATGTCCTCTGAAAACACTTTATAGACCAGTATCTTTGGTAGGGGTCAGAAAGCAGCCAGTCTTTCTGCCAGGAGAAGACATAGCTCCCACCCTTCTCCCCTCCAGTGTTTGCGTGTGTCAGTCTCATAGAGGACAAAATAGGTATAGCGATGTTCCCGAACCTCTATGTAGCTGGTCTATACAGTTTTGCTTGCTCTGTTGAGAATGCTTTCCTGCTGATGATATCAACCTTTTCTTTTGCCTGTTGTTTGTTGCGTTGTATGGATGTTTCCTGTTTTTCTGCATGACTGTGACTATTTGAGCAGCCACCGTGTCCCACCCTGTTGGACTCCATGGTGTTTTGCCTCAGTGTCTGTCTCTTGTGTCAGCTTTGCCTGTGCCACATCGTGGCCTGTTAAGCAAGATCCTACAAAGAAGCAGTCATTTAAAAGGAGCAGGTGCTTTACATCAAAAGCCCAGCACTCAAAGGAAATAAGAAGAAATTCTCTTTCTAGCTTTCTCTCCATTTGGCATTCTGCTTCCCTGGCTAGAAGAACCTCCTTCATCTGTGTTAGATGAGACATTGCATGCTATTTACTATTAATTGAATGATAATAGCATAGCTGATGTAAAGTTTGTCAAGAAAAATGAAAATGACAGCCCCTAGCAACATCATCGTTATTAGTGTTGATTTTTATGATTTCTATTACCTTATTTGTTAGAGTTCCAAATGATGGTAAGGAGTATTTTGTGCTAATTGCTGTGAAAATGCGTATCAAATGACAGCCTCTGCCCCTCCAACCCACTGCCCCATATTCCGTATCTCTTCAAATTAAAGAGTAAATTTTATCTCTCAGTATAATTAAAACAAAATTTTTAGCAGCAAGGATTTTTTGTTTGTTTCTTGAATGTATTTATTCTTAAGCCAAGCACAACCTGATTACAAAGCTCACATACCAGTCATTAGACTCCTGTTGAAAACCTGCTAAAGAACAATAAGAGCAAAACCACCCATGACTGGTGTCATTCAGTAATTGAAATTTATTTTTTTAAAAAGAAGAGTCTGGAAAATCGGTCTCTGAACAATATCTGTCTTTGGTCTGTTGCTCTGTTACTGAATAGCATTTATGTTCAAAGAAGCTCAGTTTCAGCCTCCGAGTGAGTGTACACAGACAAAGTTTACACAGCTTTTTGAACATCCTAAATATTTTAAGAGGATGGAAACCCTTGAAAGGACTCACACTGAGGGTGGAATATAGGTAGTTTTACAGTGTTTTGACTTTCAGACATCTTTAAAGTGTTAATGATAACAGCTTTTTCATGCCATCAGGTCCTACTAAAGGTGTTCCGGAATGGAGGAAGCTCATTGTGATCAGAGAAAAGAGACACTTTTCTGTGTCTGCAGCTTTATTTACAAAGTGTTATAATCCTTGAAGTTAGAGAGAAAGCAGATATGCAAAAAGGAGCCGTTTTAAAGTGTTAACTTTCTCTTCAGTAGTGCCACTGCTCATATCGTGCACTGTAGCTTTATTTCTGGTAGAGAATGCTGTTAGAGTCACTAGGAATTCTGTGCAAAACTTCAAGGCTGGATATAGCCCATTGCATTACCAGTTCAGAAAAACACATGCTCTGGTTTAAATGCAAAGGTAAAGCTGAAGTCAACAACATGCCATTACCTGTTATGTGCTGTACTGAGCAGAGATTTTTTTCTTGAAGTGTGGCCTGAATCTGAAATGGTAGATAATTTTAAAAGAGAGTCCTTTGGGAGTGCCAAATCAGGAGAGGTAAGAGTTTCGCTGTTGGATAAAATACACTACAGAGACCAAAGACAGCATTTAATGTTGGGTACTTATGAAGACAAGCAGTGCAAGTGTGATACGTATAGAAATGAAAGCTAAGTGTGTTATTAAACAGCTTTTAGTGCCAAATGTTGAAAATTTAATACTCCTGGGGGAGGGGTTGCCTTTAAAATATGCTAAACAACATATTCTACGCAAAAATTACTAACATGAGCTCTTGTTTAGCAAAGAGGATAGCCAAAATAATAAATACCTGTTTGAAATATCCAAGGCTGACTGTAGTCTGAAAAGTTACAGTCCATAATAGGACAAACTGAGCCTTGATTTGATTATTTCTTATTTCATGTCAGTTTAGTATAACTTTATATGAGATTTAAAAGAAGAACAGGAAAGTCAAAAGATCATTTGTCCTTGAATAAAAAATATACTTTGTGCCATTTTGTACTGATTAATGGTGAATTGCAATCTTGTTCTTTTCCAATGATTTACCTTATAACTATTTTTTGAGTGATGGGAATATCCGGCATTCAGCATAAGCTCTTTGTGATGTCTCATTTCCTCATTCATTATTGTCTGTAAATGGGCATGGTGCTTTAACCAGTGTTATCAGGTGAAGACAGTGCAGGAAGTGAGCAGCCACTCTCACCTGGTGAAAGGCTCCCTCCCATCAGACGCTCTAGTACAAGAGACAAAAACAGAAGAGGGGGAACATGTTTCCTACTGACAACAGGTGATTACACGTGTGCTACTGATGGAGGGATCAGGAAAGGTATGGACTTCTTTCATTAGATCATAAAAGGTTACTTAGCAATGTGCTTGTGAAAAGCAATCTTAGAGTAAAATGATGTGCACAATGCTCTCAGAGGAAAGACTGTACTCACAATGTATCTTTTTTCTTTATTCCTAGCCATTCTTTTCCTGCTTTCTTTTTAGAAACACTCACCTCCTTTAGTCTTCACAAAATGTGCTTGATGTTGGACCCACATATCACCTGTGTCTTCATTTGTCTGTTATCTTTAATGGAAAAGCCTGCAATTCAGACCTCATTCAACCACTCATCACTCAATACCATTTGTCATTCTAAAGGACAAATTAATTATTGAATAACTTTGGTCTGCACTTAATAACTTAGTAAAAATTACAGCTGAATAAATTACACTTAAAAGGTTGAGATGCCAGAAGTAAGCAACGTTTTTGTTCTGAACACAACAGAGCGTATCATACCAGATGCTATTTAGATTTCTTTCAAAGAAAAGCTTGAGCTTATAATGCCACAAAATGTTTCCTCTTTGTAATACACCACTGATGCTAAAAGGTGACTGTCTACCCCAACAAGAATTCAACTACAGTAAACAATGTTTGATCTTGCAAGGTGCTAAAAATGCCTTTCTACTTATTCAACCTCTTCAAATCTGATTACTCACTGTTCAGTAGGATTGGGTTCCCCAGGCGGAGTTTGCAAAACCTTCTGTCATTATATGTATCACCCATGCGACTGATGGCATGACTACCCCATCAGGCCACGGCTGGCTGTGGCTCCAAACCTAACCTCAGGGCATAGCCCCCAAATCAGCAGTGCCAGCGGTAGTCTTGCCATTTCCTTAGATAAGAATTGCTTTGGTTTCTTGGCAGATTGTGTCATTCCAACAGGTTTCACGTTCCTGAGTGCTGATGTGCAGTCGGTCACCTCAGAGTTCATCTGCAGTAGTCATGTGGCACTGGACAAACATTTTTGGCCGAGATTTTGCTGCCCCTTTTTTAAAAAAAAAAATTTTTTTTTTTTTTTGGCTTGCTATGTGTACAGCAAACATAGCTGTCACAGCCAGCCATAGACCCTAAAGGAATTCTCTTGGGTTATTCTGCAAATGCTCTTTTTACATTTCAAAAGCATGAGCTCAGTAGGTTAAACCTGTGAAGGCAGATATGCAACCAGAGTTTGATGTGTATGGTATCTGTAAAGAGTATGATTGTCTCTATGCTCCTGTTTTTTGCATATTCCTATACATAATGTTTAAATTAAATGGGACTTTCATTGCAAACGTGTTTGCACAGATTTAGGACACTTTCCACCAAGCATATATCTCACACTGTCTTTTCAACAACTAGGATTTTTTAAAATATCTCTAATGCTAAAAGCCCAGTCTTTGAGGAGGTCAGGAACACCTGAATAAGGCAGATTGCCATGGCATCTTGCAAGATAAGGTTCTTGACTTCCTTTAGGAATGTTAGTATAAACGTTTGAGTGCTGTTCACTTGGCAGTAGCTGTAATTAGAACAGATCAGAAATAACAAAAGAAGTTATACATCAGCTACTAAAGACATATTCGTATAACAATAAAACATATTTTATACTGGGACTGCAAGAGCATTTTCATTTCAAAATCTAGATTCAAGAGAAAATTGTTTCATAGTTTTTACTAGAAAAGTGGGCCTTGAGTTCAGAACTGACAGTTTCTCAATGCTCTGACTGCCTCTGGTGATAACCTTAGTCTAGGCTGAAATGTTTTAGCCACTGGCTTTCAAGTTTATTTTATACAGAGTAGGGAAGTTAGCTCCTAAACATCTTCAAGTAGCATCCAAATGGTTTTGAATACTTGAATTTAATTCACACATCCAGTCTACTACTTTTTAATTTTTTTTTTCTTCCCTTTCTTTCTTCTGGTACATCCTTCTTGTTCAGTTGGTTCCTTGGTTGGTTCTTCGTTGTGTTCAAGGATCATTTACTCTGAGCTTTTTTACATTAACGCCTTATCTCCATCTCTAAGAAGATACTGATTCAGAGCTGATCCAAACCCCACTGAAATACCTGGAAAGTACTCATTTTTGATCATGCTTCTGTCTCTATTCATCTCGTGTATCTGGTTTTCATTTTTTAGGAGTTCCTGTTTTCTTTACCATCTTTACCATCTTCCTCTACCAGTTCTTTGCTTTTATCATTAAAAAAGTAGCAGGAAAAATATTTTTTTAAAAATAGTTTCCTAGTTTCTATGTAAAAAAGCTACCTGATTATTTTGATTTTTTGGTAAGCTTTATGTTTACAGGGGAGGTTAAATATATATACTAGCATTGCACTTCCCCTCGATTTCCCCTTTCCAACATGAATCTTTGTGTAAATAAGGATAGAAACTCAGAAACTGGAGGCTGGTTTTGAAATGTATCAGAAGTCTGTGAAGCATCACCGCCTAGCCTGCCCTTGCAATCTGGAGATAACATTGCACAATGTTTTAGCAGACATGAGGTTGTACATTTGCTTTAAGTCTAGTTTTACAGTACACAATTCTTGGTAGGTAGGAAATATGTTAATTGTTGTTAGGGGAGAACCTAAGATACGATTTTTCCTGGAGATGCTAACAACTATCTGGTAACTGTCTGTTATCTGGAGATCTGGAATTTGAGCCAGTACCCATTTCAATATGAAAAAAAAAAGTCTGGTGACGTCCCATGTGATGTTTAGCTGTATAGTCACTGATGTTTTAGAGTTTCTGTGGCAAAAGGCTCAGTATTTCAGTGGAAGCAGCTTATACCTGAATGTCTTAACCTAACAAATGCTTAGATACATACTTGTCTTCAAGGAAATAGGTAGTGCCGTGGAAATCAATGGGACTTCTCATGCTTGCAGTGAAACGTATCCATGTACTTGAGGACCGAGGTCCTGTCTGGCTTCATCTTTGTTGTATTTCCTTGCTGATATCTCTCTCGAGACTGATGGGCTGATCCTTTTCTTCTTAAGTGGGCTTATTCAGGTGCTATTGAAATACTTGATTATGAAGATAGTGATGCAGTGAATAACAAAGCTTTTCCGTCATTGTACAGCATAGCCTCTACAAGGTGAAAACAATCTATATGTAGCAAAAAGTAGGTAGCTAGAGCTCACAGTGTATGTGAAGAGAAATGTCTGCAAGTGCAATGTTCCCTCCAAATTGTGAAGCATTATGTGGTTGCCTCATTTAATGATTAATTATTTACGGCTTGCTTATGTGGTTTAATACCATTTATTTCAAGTCAGCTGGAGAAGGAACACAAATATGGTGTTATAAATTTGCCAATCAGGAGGCATTTGCAAATATGTCAAACTCTGCTATCTTATTATACTTTACTATTAGACACAAAGTCTTAGGGATAATATTTCTGAAGATGAAGCTTCTTTCCCATATTATCATTCAATCCTCTGCAGAAGTGATTTACACATACCGTATGCAATTTATGTGGGGTTTTTTGTTTTATTTATTATTAAAGACAAATCATCCTTTATTCGGAATTGGGTTTAGCAGAGTTTATATAATTCTAACAGTTTTTATGGTCTGTCTTACTGGGTTTTTGATTATGCTTAGCCAGATAGCTCACCCAGTAACCCTGTTGAGATCCTTTTTCTTGCACTCTGTGCAACCCTGCTAAAGCCAACAGAGTGGCACTGAGTGCAAGGTGGGATGGGGAAAAGAAGGTCAGACCTCTTGTGTGATGGTCTGTTTAATTTTCTGGGAAAGAATAGCTGCATTAGTTTGTAAATAATTTTATTTATTAGTATCTTTTGGTAGTGATGTGTCTCAGCATTGAGTTCTTTTGCAGGCAGATTCCCTCAGAGTCCCAGATAGCTCCTTGGGTGACATTACATTGTATTGTTTGTCTTTGTCTATTTTTTGGCTGAATTCAACTGATGTCTGTGCATTTTCTCATACAAGGCTATGAAAAATCTCGAAGCTTAAACAACATAGCTGGCTTGACAGGCAATGCTCTGCGACTGTCTCCAGTAACATCACCTTACAGCTCACCTTGTCCTCTAAGGCGCTCTCGGTCTCCCATCCCTTCCATCTTGTAAACCAGATGGCATCAATCGGCTACATAGTATTAATTCAAATACTGTTTACCACATATTGGAAATAAATGTAGCATTAACCATAGGCTCCACAAATATAACTCCTGCATGATGTAACTGTCAGTAGTAAGAAATGCCACTTGGGTAGCTGAAGATTTTTATCTTGGCTTTTAAAGATTACCGAAGGTAGCACTTCTCCTTTTATCTACTATATTGTCCTACTTTCCTGTGGCAATAAAAGGACAGTTAGTGGATACCGTTGGCCAGTATATTCAATAAATAAGCATATTTTCAGGGAGATTTACTTAAAATAATGTGCTTCCAACTAATTATCAGTCACTCCATTGAACTTCCATTTCTTGTGACTCTAATCCATTCTGAAGATGTCTGGAATCGTGTCTTGGTTGCACACAATGTGACTTGGGTCTGCTCATTTGCATGGACCATCCTGTCTCCATCACCTGACAAGCAGTGTTGTCGATTGCGGAGACCACAGATGGCTCTCGATGTGTGTTCTCGCATTGTACCATCCTGCTGAAATGAAAGCACTGATAAACTGGTCTGCATGTGGGATTGTTTTTCTTTCTTTAACCTTTTCCTTTATTTTCTTAACGATCTACTTGTTTATAAATGGCTTTATTTTGTGATTAACTTACTTCGGTACTGGATTGCTGTATCAGAGTTCTGAATGTCTCCGGTTGTTTGCACACAGATAACTGCAAAGAGGTTGTCATTACTGGTTACACGCAAGCAGAAGCCAGATCTCTTTCTTAATGGCTTGGGGAAGGCACAAAACATGCAAGAAAGGTAAACGCCATCCAGACTTGCAATTTTAAGCTAGCAAGTGCTGCTTGGTACTGTAGTCATTTCTCTACTCCAGGGTTCTTCAACATTTTCAGAGGCTGAGTACCAAGTAAAATTGAGAAGATTATTGGGGGCTTTTTTGTACCACTGTCAGAGGGTAGCAGTTCTCACGTCGGGTTTTTGACCAGCCTTATACCTCTGGCTCATGAGCTTCAAAAATTTCCTCTGTCAATGTTTTTTGAGGTGCTTTGTCCTATATGTTGTTTGTCTGTCTGTTTTGCAACCTGTCTACTGTATTCTCCATCTGTCTCCATAAAGCACAGAGATACTGTTAAAATGCCCCCCTCTTTTAAGGTTAACTAAGGACTTTTTTCTCCTTTTCTCTTTTTTTCACATGGACTATACTTATGTGTATAGATACTAATATATATATTTTTCAAGTGCAAGCTAGTATCATCTAGACTAACTCATGTGAGCACTCCGAAGATTTTTCGAGTGGGATTTAGTCGTGGCATTACAGTACTGACCGGTTGCCTATTGCATCAATCTTCCTCCTAGCAACCAGCATTCATTACAGTTTTGAAACTGTATCTCCTCTAGTGGCTTTTTCATTCAATATTAACCTCTGTTTATGCAACAGGACAAATGCAATGGCAGATTTGATGTTCTGGTCTGGTGAGGAAAAATTACCCTAAACCACAGAGTTTTAGAACTACATGGGGAAGACCATAACAACCCAAATCTTAAGAGATCCTTGAGATTGTTGAATAATCCCTGATTGTCATGTTTTATTTTTTGTTAGGAAAAGAAATATAACTTATTGTTGACCATGTAACATGTTCTTCTGTATATAGCCTAGCCCAACAGCATGATCTGCATGTCAGAATTCTTGTACAATAATGTATTTATCAGAGTATACATTTCTGATATTTAGAGATGTACATTGATTTAGTTTTGGTAAAATATTGTCAATAGAGAGATAATTGCAAACAGCTTTTAGCAAAGGAATTAATATAATATCTGGTGCTGCTGTTATATTAACTACAGTGTTGTACAGAATTTATCATGGATTTTTGACTGCTGAAAAAGGGACAATGGAATTTAGCCATACCAAGGACTGTACTGGAAAGAGACTGCTGCTGCTGAATGGGCCCTGATAAACAACTCGCGCCTTGAGGAGGTCACTGAGACTTTACATGCAAAGTAGAGCTTGTTAAAGAAGATTAAAGACTGCTCATAATTACTGCTGCCAGAGGAAGGGGTGACTAGTCACTGTTGATGAGTCAGCTGTAAATAAAACGTGTGTGCATGGAATATCAGTTTTTATCTATATCAAGGAAAGCTGAATTCAAGTCATCATTGCTAAGGCTCCATGCAAAGACCCACACCCCTCTGTGTATTCTTCCTGGTTCCTGCAGTAAGTTGTGCTGTGGATCATACAAAGACACACAATTAATAATGATAGTGATGTAAACTACATCTGTCTTGACTTCTGTCATAATAATGGTATATTTTGCAAAGGTCACAAATATGAACAGAGTAGGTTTGCATAAGTCCTTGCTTTCTCAGTTTGCCATGACCTATATTTGTATGAATTCTAGTGTACATGCCAAGTCTTAAGTTTACTTTTCACTTTGATAACAGAAATGTGACTGCAGACAAATATCACCGACTTTGTTCACAGCACACAGTCTTCTTTCATTGTTACCTCAAATTATAAGTCTCATGAGAAATAAAATTCTGGCAGCAAGACTATTTTGGTTTATTTTTTTTTAATTCAAAGTGTTGCAAACCCAACATCAATAAGTATGAAAGATGTATTAAAATTATATCCTACAAATGTATATTTTACATAAAAGAGATATTCTTTGATCAGTTACTTTCTGTGATTTTTGTGGTAAATGGATCTAGTCTATTCTATGTTTATGAGGCATTGTAGTGCTACGATGTGGTAATTATGTTCTCTCCATCCTATTCAGTGGGAAATTCTCCAGAATCTGTTTTGTCACCCTGGTGTCCCAATTACAGGGACATGTCCCAGTTGTGAAACTCTGTATCGTGGAACTTCTGTGAACATGTCAAGGTGCATGCACAATCCTGGTGGAAACCAGTGGAAATGTAATACCTGAATTGGAGAATAAAAGGCAAAAGACCTGGGGAGGAACTTGGAACATATCTTCTGGAGTGGCTCCTGCGCTTTCTTTAGCTGTATCGGTCCCATGCCTGCCGCTCGCCATCCCAATTCACAAACCAGTGTCCTGGGGTACATGAGGAGCTAACTCAAAAACTAGCATGAGCTGGCTTTGAAAACAATTTAAAAATCTTCCTTCTTGTTAATGACCCCACGCCTCACGCAGAAGTTGTAATTGGGCTAGATATTATCAGACACAAGGCAGTTTTATTGCATCATGGTGTGAAGTCAACCTAGAAAAGAGGTGATAAATGGTTGCTTAAAACTCCTAATTTTTTGAAAAGCTGCTGGAAAGTAAGAAAGATTCCAGAAAACAGGATCAAGAGGTGTTCAGGTTTTGGAAAATGTGTTATAGTGACATACCACGAAAGCTCAATGTGCTGAGTTTTCCCAAAAGTTAAAAGTTGTCTGCACTGTGACCTGTGAGCAGTACCCACATGAAGAAGAAGTGCAGGGATTAGCCAGGACAAGGCTCACGGCCAGCTCCAGTCATGCAGGCCTGATGTCTGTCCTCAGGCACACAGAGAGAGGTGTCTGGCCTTCCTCAGTGCTACAGAGGATGGTGAGGAGCCCCATGCGGAGTGCAGACGAGGTGGTGCATTGTGTTGGGCAACACTGTAGAAAACACTGATGGCCAGATGATGTCTGACGTCTTCTACTGTCTCTGGATGGTAAGGAGCTTAAGGCTGGATGGACCTCCACGGACACAGGACCGTGAGTCCAGAATATCCTGACTGCAGCTACTTATTGTTTCCCTAGAGAACCAAGCCCATGTTTAAATGCTTTATTTTAAAACACACCTGGAGGACAAGCTGCTGGCGAGTCAGTTAACTCATCATGTGTCTTGGGACTGCAACCCAAATCTGACTGTCCTAGGAGGAAGAGTTGTCTCAATCACCAGCCTTCAAAGACTAGCCCCCTCCTGTTCTCCTGCTTCTGGGCCCAAGAGGAAGGCTTTGAACCCAGAATTCACTCCGCAGGGTTATGCAGTTCTTATGTCTCAGATACTATGTAAAGGATGGGCAGCACATTTACATTCGCTTCCTCTTTTGGCCATCCTTCAAAAATAAGTAGGTGCACTGATCCTTTGTAAAGGGGTCCTCACAGTGCCATGTGCTTACACAGAGCACATCTATCTGAGCCCCCAGAGGCAAAACTGCACCTGGAGGAAGGAGTTTTGGGTCAAGCAGGAAGATGCTGTGGGAGTGTGGGTATCCTGGGGATCAAATACTCACCAACGGGTGGTTGCGGGCATTTCTGGGCCTGCTTTAAGAGTCCAAAAACTTATTTAATCCCTATATAAATAAGACTTGAGGGTTAGAAGTTAAAACTAGATAGATTTAAACAAGCAATACATTTAGAAGCAATGCATCCATTAAGACAATTTAGCAAAGGCTGTTGCTTGTTCACCTTTTAAAGCTGTAAAGTCAACATGTCAAAAATGAGCATCTTTTTGAAAGGTAAATTAGTGCAACAGCGGGTTTGGTGCGGAGATCAAAATCTGTGACATATTGTAGAGATGAGCAGATTATGGGACCTTTGGACTTTGAATGCAGTTATTGTTCTTATGGGACCTCATTCAGCACTGAGAAAATGCTGCAGTTCCAGCGAATTTTGAGACTCTGTATCACGAGTGTTATAGGTATGTACTGTAAATTGGTGCCAGAGTTGCTAAGAAGCATGCAGCTAATGATAATTAATATAATGCTTTGTGTCAGGGGGCTTTTTCATGTCTGAAACAATTATTGTTCATAAAAGTTCTCTTACAAAAGGTCTGGATTAAACTAAAACTGTTAGAAGGAAATTTAAGGAAGCCTCTTTTCAGATGGGTTACTGAAAACTAGAGGGGGAAGAGACCAATCTGACATGAGCAAACTTACCAGCATATTTAATGTGAGGATATGAATTTTAAAAGTCATGAATGAATTAACTATATGAAAGAGAAGGGCATTTTATCATCAGAATAAATCATGCAGAAGTCAGATAAAGGAAATTGGAATGGAAAACTGCTACTAGAAAGAGAAAATGAATATATTAATATGCTGTATTACAAGCAGTGGCTTGAACGATTCCATAATAGAACCTTTGAATACTGAGTGAGAAGAAATTACAAAAAAAAGCAAAGGTTTCTATCGGGGTAAAGTTATCAGAAATATTAATATTTTTATCATACATTATTTTCCCCTTTGAAATACTTGTTATTTATTTAATTTCTAAAGAGACAAGTTATTTAAAAAATGGTGGTTTTTAAAGTTGAGAGGTGGCTCATGAGCAAATACTGAGATGTTAGTGTTGGGTACCTTGCTGGTGTGCCATTGCCGACATTTCCCTCCTACTTAACTGAATATCCCTGAGACATTTTGAAATTGCAGAGGTGTCTGATTCCTGGCCCCAGGATCTGTCACACACCGGCTCTGCAGGAACATCAGGATGCACTCCAGCCAGGTGTGAGCGGTGCAGAGCTTCCCGTCTCCGTGGCACAGCCTGCAGAAGAACCCTGAACCATGGTCTACGTGCGGCTTCTCATTGCCTTCTGGCAAAATGTGCGTGCTTCCCCCGCCCTCTGCAACCTCCTCCCCAAAACCCAGCCTTCTGTCGCTTGCATTTTGTTATCAGGAGCATGTTGATGAACAGCTGACGGATTTCAGATTCATACTTTCACAGCTTCGCATTCACAGATGGCAATATTCTAGCATATTTAAAAAAAAGAAATTGGAGGTGGACACTTTTTGAAAATTTGGCACCAAAATGTTACGCATTTCATTTAACATCTCCTGTATTATTTGCAGGTGGAAGACTGGAGATCAGCTTAAAACCAGGGCCACAGCTAGGCTATACTGAAACTTTCAGGATGTGTTCATTTTACATTCTGCGTCTGGTTAGACTATTGCTGCCTTTTACTGTCACATGAAGCTCTCAGTTTTCTCCCTAAATGGGATTTGGAGCTAAGATGGTAGGGCAAGTCAGAGAGTACTACTTTAAGTTAAATGTTTTCTCTATAGAATGGTTGTGACTCCTATAGGACTGTAAACTTGAATTGTAATATGAAGAAAAAGGTATTGCTTGGGAAATACTGAGGCTGTAATAGATGGCCGTAATTCATCTTTGTCTTGCAGAATGGTACAGGCACCCTTTCTTTAAAACACGGAAAGCAGACGATCTCATGTCGGCCTCCTCCTAGCAGCATTAGACCTGCATGAGATCATGAACTACCAAAAGAAGAAAGTGGAAGTTGTTTCCCTTGACCTTATTTGCAAAAGCAGCAAGATCAGACTTACTTAAGAAGCTTGGCTTTGCAGTGAAACAGTGCAAAACTCCATCAATCTGAAGAACAGTAAACCGTAGCCCCGTTATCCTATTAGGCTGATGCTAAATATAGACTGGATTTTCAGTTTCTTACAGGGATTTCCTTGCTTTGTGACTAAATGCAGCACCAGGGTTTTAAGAAAATCTTATTTTCTTCATGCCTATGAATGTTATTGCTACAATGCAGTGTTTGGCACTGAAAGTCTTAAAACAATGCCATTGTTTAGTAGTACTTTTTGCATTTTGCTGGCATGAAAAATCAGATTTCTTCTGAACTGGAACACTTTAAAGGTGGGTAGAGGGAGCACTGAAGAACACAGTTTTCTTGAACTGTTATGGAATCTGCTGCATGTAACTGCAACCACACAGAAATAAAAATACTTGGCTTTCCCTATGTCAGTGTCTTGAAACTGACTGTAACTTTTCCAGTTCTGAAAGTCCTGTTCTTAGTTTTGGTTGGAAATCATGGCAACAAAATTTATTTAGTTACTGCTCTTTACAACCTCTACTTAACCCTTGGCGAGTTTACTTTAAATCTGTGTCTAATGGAGCAATTATAGAGCTTAACAGCATTAGGGCTGAGCTCAGAGAAGAACTTATGCACAAACATAATACGTCCATCTGTAATTATTGAAGAGTGTTCTCGGTACAAGACATTATCTGAACAAGTTCCCAGCATGCAATGGCCTCCCTGAAATGAATGGCAAAACTGTCCTTGGCTTACTTAAGCAAGACTAGGTCTCCAGAAGCAACTGGTTCATGTCATGGACATTTATCACCAATGTCTTAGTATTCAAACATATTTCAGCTGAAATAATAACAATGATAACAATGGCATTAATGACATTGATGACATTAATGACAATAACAATAACAGTAACAACAACAAGTGATTTATTGTGGTGGTCACCGATTCTGGTTTGAGTCCAAGTAGCCACAAGGATATGCAGCTGCAGCTTTTACCTGTGCCCTGTTCCCCTTTTCTCCATCCTCCTCCAGCTGCTGCAGCTGCAGCAGAACGGCCCATGCAAGTGCCCGGTGCTGCAGCTGGAAGGTCCGACCTCCTCCCCCATGGTGCAGGAGTGAGGAGGAGAAGGCGACTGTCACCTCCGCACCCAACTCACCCGCAGGGTGTGCGGCAACACCTCTGCCCCGTGCATGCCTAGTGCCTGCTCCAAGCACGCTGCTTGGGTTTCTCCAGAGCTAAAGAAGATGGATCAGGCAACTCCAGAAAGTGATTTTTACCCATCTTTCAGTATGGGTCAAACTGAGCTCTGCGAGTTTCTGCCTGTTGACAGCAAAGGTAGCCAGATCGGTCTCCCTCAGAGAGAGGAGGCTCAGCACAGAGGCGACATGTCCCTGCCCCTCCTGGTGC
This sequence comes from Pandion haliaetus, assembly GCA_013401275.1. NCBI lineage: Eukaryota > Metazoa > Chordata > Aves > Accipitriformes > Pandionidae > Pandion > Pandion haliaetus. The sequence continues at coordinate 178,659 of VYZV01011500.1, read as the reverse complement.
TTTGCCCGCTGTTGCAGGTGTGCGGTGCCAAGGCTACGTCATGAACAGTTCCCCTCCACTGCCCCAGAAATAGTTTCTTTTTCAGCATTTGCATTCTTCTTGGAGTGTGTAATCGGCACCTGCCCGGGAGGTGGCTCATGCTCAGGGGTACGTGGGACTGACATGTCCCCACACCAACTCCCAAGCTTTCTTCTCTTTTTTTGTTGCCAGAAATACATCTCTGACTGAAACCATCCTACTGTGTGAGCTCCAGGTGTACCTCAAAAACACTTCTTGGTGGAACATTTGGCTATCTAAGAAGCTTTAAGTAGAGTTCATGTTACTTGTTTGCTTTTTTTTTTCTTCTGCAGTCTTCTGAACCCACTATGCAGATTATTTCCTTGGGTTTTTTTGCATGTGCTTTCACTGCTCTCTGCCTTCTGCAGCTTTCCTAGCTTCAGCTCTGCCCATCCTGTATTCAGGACTTACCCGCATGCCTCCTTTGCCTGTCTCCTCATTACAGTGCAGCTGTAACCTGCATGAGGGCTGCCGGGAAGGGACAAGGTAAGTGAATTTGGACCTTTATCACAAGGGTAGAGGAGTACAGGACTAAGTCTCCTTGTGAAGCTGACTCAAACTCATTGGAGATGTCGTCTTATGCAGTTGGGTGCAGCCCAGCCTGGAATGAATTTGGAATTCTCTGCAGCTCCTTTTGTATGGCTACCACAGTGGGGAACATTAAATTTTGGAACCACAAAGTGCTGTCTAAAAGCAGCACAACTGTCAATAAAGAGCAGTTTGCAACTGGAATATGGCCAGTGCCAGGGACACTGCAGAGGGACATGCCAAAAAAATGGCTAGAGATGATGGCTTAGAAACCAAATTCAGAAATTAGATTTTCCAACCACGTATTCATTGAACTATTGCTTTACCAATCAATATAATAGTACTGAGCAGAATGATTGGAGTGCTGAATATATCATAATTTATCAAAAATAATGACAAGTACTGACATGATTCTTCCTGCCTTTTTTTAAGGCTTACTGTAATACCAAATTTCCTTCAGACCCGCAGATAAATACAATGAAAATAAGTGCATTAGCTAAATTAATGTCAGGGAATAAACATCCCTCAAAGATAACTGTAAGAATTTACTTTAAGGAAAGTTTTTATGTTCTAGTCCTTTAAGTTTTATTCATAGTCCTCAGTACCCTTCAAATGGGGCATAATTTCTAGACTTCGACTGTCCGTATTACAGGGAAGCCTGTTTCACTTATCTGTATTTGAATCTTTAGGCAGTAACTGGTAAGTTTCTGATTCAGTCATTCCTGCATTGCCTGTGTCTATTTAAAAATACTAGACAAAGTGTTACATGCTTCCCCAAGTTTTCAGGAGAGATGTTTTGTAACTGGCAGGGCAGGCAGACATCGCTTAGGGACTGAGATGCTCCAGATTAGCGGTCTGCAGTTCACAGCAGGTCCTTGGGGGGATTTATGGGGCTGGCTTTGCCTCCATGGTGCTGTTTCTACCATGTCTAAGCTAAAGGAAGGGGCTGGGACTGCAGCTGTCTGACTCCCAATAAAGGTTCCAGCATGCAGAGCTGAGAGGTACCAGCATCTGCCTATGGCCGGCACTGGGATTTAATTCCCTGCCTCCCTAAAAAGCCCGTCCCAGCCCACTGAGCAGCGCGGACATCCTCTGCAGGGCACATCTCTGGTGTTACAACTGCATTGCCAACAGCGTTGCCAACACCCTTTCAGGTCCTGGATCTGATTTCACCCCCACAGCCAGTCACCTTGTTTGGGACCTTGTTTGGGTAAGTGTAACTGCATTCAAAACTTAACGCTAAACTGTGCAATCCCCGACAGAAGTTTTAGCGAGGCACGTGCTGTCTACCCAAGAAGCAGTGTTATGTGACAGCCACAACGCTGCTGCAGCACATGGCTGTGTCCTCTTGTCCGGAGGATTTAATGAGGGTGTCTTCTCCCGTGCGGTGGGGCTTCGCTCACAGAGCTGCTGGCAGGGAAGCAGAGCTGTACGGCAAGCGCCGAACACGGTACAGCCCTCTCCCCCCCTTCCTTTTCGCCTCTGGAGCTTTGCAGAATAAAATGTTTCAATAATGCCATATCTTGGTGTTTTACAATATCATGTGCTCGGTATAAACTATAAAGTGTACCGCATGGCACAAGGCAGTGGGAGGCAGGGGAGCTTCTCCAACTCTCTCTGCAGGAGTATGCCGCTGGGAACTCAGCTTTAAGTGATTTTTTTTTTTTTTTCAGAGATAGAGTTTGTGGTTTTGCCCACTGGGTAGGTGGGTGGACTTGGAGGGTCATGCAGGTCCACGTGGGCCTGAGAGGGGGGACAGATGTGCACTGGATGGTCCCTGTGTCCATGCGCTCTCCTGCCTGCGCCAAGATCCAAGGGATCTGTTGGATGCAGACCACGCTGTGAGGGCTAGAGACCATATATCCCAAATCAGTCTCAGTGGCCAAATCCTGCTGGTCCTCATCTGCCGGGGCCCTAGGGGTGGGCAGGAGCTGATTGAGCTGTGCTGCACAAGGAGGGAGGCAGCTGCAGATGCTGCAGGTCAGTGGGGAGAGCTGCTGCCAGGACCTGGGCACAGGTATGGGATGGTCCAGTGGGGCGCAGCATCTCTGCCCACTGTGTGTCCCCTCCTGCTCACAGCCAGAGGCATTGGGCCCTTTGCCACAAAGCTGTACCTCGCTCCTCCTCATTCCTCACGTTTTGTCTTTTAGGGCTTGATTGGGCTCCTCCAGACCAAGGGAGAGGACAGAGTGTCACCCAGGATGGGGTCACAGAGAAACATTTGCTCCTTGGCTTCTCTGGGTATGGGGAGATCCTCCTCCCCCAGGCATCACTGTAGCCACCAGCTCCCCTCCTTCCTGCCCCATCTTGCTCCCCATGCATTCCCCAGGAGCTGGAAAATGAGAAACCACTGCGCAAGTCTTGTCTTAATGAGGTTCGTTCTTCCTTCCCTGATGCTGTATGCAATGCAGTGTCATCGTGAGGTGACACGAAGTACCTCTGTCACCACAACCAGCCCAAAACAATGTGATCAAGCACAAGTCAAGGTTTGCTAAATGGCTCTGTTAGCTAGGTGTGGAATCTCGACCTCTAGAGATGCAGTTGTTATTATGCATATTGCACAAGGGATTGTACTGGTTTAGGCTGAGATAGAGTTAATTTTCTTCATAGCAGCTCATATGGGATATTTTTTGGATTTGTGAACACAACAGTGTTGATAACACTCCTGTTGCTGAACGGTGCTTACACAGTGTCATGGCCTTTTCTGCTTCTCAGACAGCCCTGCCAGTCAGCAGGCTGGGGGGCCCAAGGAGTTGGGAGGGGACAGAGCCGGGACAGCTGACCTCAGCTGACCCAAGGGATGCCCAGACCACCATATGATATCATACTCAGCAGCAAAACCTTGTGGGGAAGTGGCGGGTGACCTTGCCAGGTCTGCTGTTGTTTGGGGACTGGCTGGGCATCAGGTTGTTTTTTTTTTTTTTTCACCAATTGTTTTTTTTGGATTTGTTTTTTTTTTTTTTTTTTTTATTTATTATTATTTTATTTTACTTATTAAACTGCCTTTATCTCAAACCATGAGTTTTTGCACTTTTACATGTTCTCCCAGAACCTGCTTTTGGTCGTGTTTAAGATGATAACAGCTTATTTGTTTGCTTGGATGTTTTTGTCTCCAATTAGTCAGGTTTAAATATCCAGTTTAGCTTCTATGTAGGAAATTCCTTTTCTTCCTTTTTTTGCAACACTATTTCCTCTTTCAAGACCAACTTGAGGCAGTTTCAAGGAGACATCAAAAGCATAGCAGCTGATGTTGAAATGCAAGTGCCAGCTCACAGTTTCACAGCTGCATGTGGTCTTTAGCCTCATCAGGATTACAAGGCCACCAGTGTTTCTGAATTAACTTTACATAACTTTAAATGGGTTTCTGTTAAAAAGCATAGTAAAGTAGTACAAGTGACCACCTCCCCCCTCAAAGGATTAAAACAAAAAATAATCAAGGGAGAAATTCTGACCTTTCATTGGCACTGTGGATCTCTGGTAATGTGTTTTATGGACAACAGACTTACTGTCAAATGTGCAAGAAAGGATCCCAGGAGCTCTCCCTCCTACCAGTGTTTGACTTCATGTTTCTCATGTGCCAGAAGTCCTGGCTCCCCAGAGAAAGGTGGTTCCTGGCTATACCGGGGTTTTGAGCGTGGGTGCTCTGGTCCTACAAGCTTCTGCCCCGCTGCTGGTCCACACAAGCTCACTTGGGTGAAAATGTCAGGCTATTCTGTTCTTTAGCCAGGGAAAAAGAAACAGCAGGGACCAGTGGCTAAAAGCCAAGAGGCTAGCATTTAGGACCCTGGGGTTCCCTAAATCAATAGGGTGCAGGCTCCTAAATGCTTCCGAATCTGGCAGATTGAATGGATCTACTCCAGATGTGGGAACCAGAGCTCTGTTAGTCCAACCTTGATCATTAAATTATTGTGTTGTCTTAGCTTAAATGCTGAATGACTGGGCCTCTGTTTCCTTCTTTAAAAAAACCCACAAAACTAGCTATGATAATATTCATCCACTTCTGAAAGGTGCTTTGTGTATAAGGTACTCTGCAGGGGGAGGCTGGGACTCAGGTAAATGCTACTCTCAGCCTTGTGCTGACCCTGGGGGTAAAAGAGGATAAGATGTAGCTGGAAAAAGCCCTTCCTTGTATGCACGTCAAACACAACTGCCGTGAAGAAGCTGCTAGTCTCTTTGGTCACAGGTCACTGGGGAGGATGGCTGATAACCTCTCCGACGTTGCCACACACCAAAGCTACAGGTGAGAAGGCTGCAGCAGGGCCGTGAGTGCTGAGGCACTGCCAGGGCTCAGGAGCTCCAGAGACGGCTAATTCCTCTGTCATGCTGCACTAGCATGCAAGAAAATAAAACTCTGTCCCCCTGGCAGAAAGGGAATTTCATCCTGCTCATCAGACAACGCAGCTAGTAGTGCTTGTGAGTGTGAGTCAGCGAGCAGTACGTAAGCAAATGGACTGCACATTTCAGAGCTTAGCACTCAATTTTTAGAGCTATCTGGGCTAGTGTGTTGTGCCAGTGGTTTCCATCGCATCATACACAGCTGCCCAGAATGCACAGGGAAGTCACAACCCTGCCTGGCAGCTGGGACCACCAAGTTAAACTGCTCAGTGCCCCAAGCCAGCGAAGCCATGGCCGGAGATACCCCCTCCCTCTGGGGAAAGGAGTTTGCAGTTCAGGACGTGCTCTCTCAACACGTTGGCTCTTGGGCAGCATGCCCACAGACTCCTTTCCCTCCGGGTGTGGGCACTTCACAACCTGCCACCAGCTTTAATTCAGACAAACTCATTCCACCTTTGGAAGCCCTCCTCTGCGGACCTGGATTACCAATGAATTTACCAGTACTTTCTTTTTTTTCCTGGAGAAAAAGGAACAAGGATGAAGAAAAGCTATACTTGCAAAGCAGTACTGTGTAGCTTTGGAACACAGTTTAATACAATGGTTGTCTAAAAAATATATTGACAAGGAAATCCGAGCAAAAATAACTTAAGGAAGCAATATTCATGTAATCTAATGGATATCCATTAGAGCACTTCCTTAGTTTTCATCTCCTGAGTCTTTCAGCAGAAAGATTCCTATTTACAGACAATCTAACTACAATAATAACGAAAGTAGCCCTTTTCAATAATCATCCCAAATGACTGATACTGTATTTTTGTCATCTTGATTACACTGAGTTAATTTTATTCCAATCTGAATAAAAACTAGAAAAAAGAATTATTTTTTACTTTGTTTTGATATATATGACACTATTAAAAGACACATCTTTCTCTTGTGGCTTACAGAGACTGCTGTACACTGGAGCAATACAGATTTCCCCAACACTGATTTTAACTGCTGGCATGTAAAGAAGTGATAACATAATGTATTACCAGGCAATAATGAAAGAGGCTATGGCAGCAACCATGTTGTGTGGGTGGTGTCCAGACTTAAGGGTTCTTAATGTTTTTGCTTTCCTCCCTTGCTTATCAAACACTTAGTGAAAGCCATTATAAGGTGGTATTAACATGGACTATTTTTAACAAGCTATGATGGCAAGCTGAAAGTAGTATGTTGCACAAAAAGTCTTCATTGAACTTCCATTTCAACAGTTATTTTCAGATGCCATATGTATTAGCCCTTTCCATTGAGACTGCAATCAGCTGTCATTAATTTCACAAAACATTTGCTGAATCTGCGTTAGCTTATGGGTAAGCGGTTTCTGATGTGGTAGCCTTGACTCATTGGTTGGGACACATGCACCATACTGAAGAGGAACAACACACTGCTCCGTACATGGGCCCTATTTTAACTGTGCAGGGGTTGACACACTCCTGCTTGTCATGCTGACTCTCTGCACAGGCTGAATCTGAGCAGACAGTGAGGGCTGCAGACAGATGAGCTTTTCTGCTGCAAATGTGTGACACACACAAACATTTTTGCAAAAAAACCCCCTGTAGTCATGAAAATATTCAAACAACCCTAACTGCTGTAAACACTTTTGAAAAACTCCTAACTGACATGAATACTGAATGTCTCCTATGTTCTTTTATTCGCATCATAGCTAGTCTTTTCTTAGGGAAGACATTTCTTCCCGCCATGTAGGATTAGGAGCACAGTTTCAAACTAAGGAATTGAAATTTGCTGATGAAAGCAGTATGAGCACTAGAGAGTACACGGTGTTTGCCCACTGCACAGTGACAGGAGGGATGAAGGATGAGGGGGACACTTGGCAGGGCAGAACAAAGAGCCCAAATCAGCCATATGTGGGGCTGCTCCCCAGTCAGGACATTATGGAGCAATGTCAACATACCTGCCTATGTACTCTGGGGGATAAAAAGAAAAACCCCAGCCCTCCAGCTATGAAAAAGATGAGAAAGATTTGCTTTTCTGTCCACCTTGCCCAAACCTCAGTGCAGTTTGTTCTCAGAACGTTATAAACAATATTTGATGCAAATTGGCTACATCAAGAGTTCATTTACAGTTTGATGAAAAGAAAACCTAGTAGCTCATGGCCAATGTAGAGAGCTGCCACTGGCCCATCGACTACAAACCTTGGCGACCAGTATAACATATATCAGATCAATGTCCACCTAGACAGCGTCCCTGCCTTTGATGTGGGATGCCCATGTTTTGCTTCCCTCTTTGGCCTCTAACTGTGGATGTGAGAAGACGCAGATTGTTGCCGTCATGGTCAGAGAAAAGTTGAATTGCAGGAGGGACAACTAAGAAATAAAGAGAAGTGCAAGGACAATAACCCTTCTTCAGTTTATGTGTTTCTATGTCTCACTCTGCCCCTTAGCACAGAGAGCTTATACAGATGTAACTCTCTTGGCCACCAGAAGAAGGGTGTAAATGGTTTTGATAGAATCAGACTGAGGCGGCTGCAAATGCTGCATATTGCTTTATATGCAGCCTTTGAGCTTCTGCCCATGTTTCACGTATTCCTCACCAGCAGCAAGGTATGTTTAGAAATGTGACTTTTCCAGAAAACACTGGCTTGCTGGCTGGCCTCAAGCACATTTTTGTTCTTTTCCTCAAAACAGTGTCAAAATGGCAGCTGCTTTCACATTTTCAAACCTGTGTGGCCCAGTGAAATTCTCTTGTGAAATTGCAACGGTATGAAGAACACTAATGCCAGATGAAGTAAATATCTATTACTTATAATAGAGACTAGAGCTGAAGATTAAGAAATACAGAATTGCAGGAAAAAGCATTAGTGAATGCTGTCATGTGCAGACATCAGAAGCCACTGGTTAATATAGAGTATGCCAAGAGCAGGCACCTTTGAAGTATGAACATACGTTTTTGCAGAGCAGGAAAAATCCAGCAAAGATGCAAGAGAAAAATAACATGCTGAGTCTCAAAGTTTTACTGTAACCCACTCATCCAAAGTCTGCCCCTGCAAAGATTAATGTCCTAGAAATGTAACTATGAAAGGAAATCTAGATTACCTGTCTAGCTCTGAAAGTGAAAAACAGTAAAGGAGTAAATGAAAAGCTAATAATTCAGGACTAAAAATTCAGCTTGAAAGTTTAGCCTTTCTTACTGCTTTTGAGGATATAAACAGATACAGGAAATTATTTCCTGGACTGGGTCTGGGGGGGAAAATTATAGATACATATTTTTTAATGTATATAAAGTCTATGGATGAAACCTTAGGCATATATTCTGGACCAAATTCTTATTCTCCTCTTCTTGTAACATTGCTCCTGCTCCAGAAATGTTCATATTGATAGCATTTGGATATACTATCTAAGATAAGAAAACAGATCTGAATGTGGCTTATTGGAATGTGGAGTCCATGGCGTCTGTGAGTGATCCATGTTTCATCTGTCTGTGGTTATCTGTGGTTGATTGTAACAATCACATCCCTCGGTGGACTAGCATTTCTGGAATAAACATTACTATGTGTGAATTATAAGTTTGTGTTTCTACAGTCATGTGCATCCACAACTTTGCATTTTACTTCAAAGGCCAGTGCAGTAAACATTCACTATCCTAAAACTTGCTTGTTCTTATTGTGATGATTGAAATAGTGCATTGAATTCATATCATGGTCTGCACAAAGATGGGCTTCACTCAAGTTAAACTGAGGTGCCGGTAAGATTCAAAGACAGGAGTGCTTGTTTAAAGCAAATCCAAAAAACTTTTATGGGTATGACTCTAATAAATGCATTAAAAAATAAGTGATGACTCATGTAAAATATTTGACAGCATACCTCCAGATCTGGAAAGGAAATTCTGCTAGTTTTTAAAAATATATCTAAACAAGAAGTCTTTTTTTTAGCCAAGTTAAGCAAACTGATGCTTACTTTGCTCCAGGCAGCAAGATTTTTTCCCTTTTCTGTACCACCAACATGGGCTGTTTCACATGACATGTCTTGTATTTTGGCACATGTGACAAACCTTTAGACTTTCTGTAATGCCACAGTTCACCTGAGGTCAGTCTAAAATGTCTCTGGTTCCCCTCTGAAATTTTTCAATCCCTGAATGACTCTCACACAGCCTTTTAAATGTATTTTTCTGTAAGCGTTTCAGAATGATGCACCATTCTGTTTCTAGAAAAAAAAATCAAAAAAATTCCACTACGGAGAGCTCTGCCTCTCACTGAGACAAGGGGCTGAGAACATGCCCAAGGTAGCATTTAATGGGGGTGCTAATTGCTTTAATTTCCTCCTGCCAGGCCTCATCCTTAGCTGCACTTTTTGTCTGAGCTCTGGCACACCTTTCATCGGACAGAACAGGCAGAGTCTTGTACTGGTCCTTGTTTGCTGCGCTTGAAGCATGGGTGTCTGACCACCCAGCCCCTCTCAGGCTTCCCACTCACACCTGTTGGAGGGGCAGGAGTTGGTCCTACCCTTTGGAATCAGCAATGCTTTGGGCATTTCCTGGTAATTCTGGGTCCTAGAAAGTGCCTCAGCATTTTTAATATGATCAGCAAAGGCCTTTGTTATTTGTATGTTTAAGTACCCGGGAGGATGCTGCTCTCCAGTTTTACTCACAGTGTTGTGAAAGTTGCCTAGCTCTCCATGGAGAGCTTAGAGTATATGTACAAAGCACATGTTGGTGCTAAAGGGTCTATCTGGCACTCAGAAGATCCAATAAAATCGGTCAGCGTGGCTTGATTAACCTGTTCAGGGGATTGGCATAATGCAGTTGCATTTCCTCCAGCACCTGATATAATTTTTACAGCCTCTTGCTATCACTTCTTGTGCAGTCACCATTGTCTTCTATTGTTATAAAACTTCAGGACTCCTTCAGCTTCTTGAGCTCTTGCTTGGATATTCATCCCAAGTCCACCAAAAGCCTCTGCCTAGTAATTGCTCTTGTGCTGGTGATCCGGGTAAGAGCATCAGCCCCCAAAAGACTCAGTTCTCTAGAGTCTTTGGCATCCTTCCTCACCTGGGCAACATCCACTCTAGTGAAGGCACCAGAGATTTTAAACTTTTAGGGCAATTTTTAACCTCTACATTTTTCCACTAAGGATTTTGTCTTTGTCCACAGCACTCCTGACCCTATGTTGTTCATCAGTTACTCACAGCCAAGGCATCTGGAAGTTGTCTGCTTCATCCTTTATCTTAGAGTTTTGGCATGCCCATCACTTAACTAGCTCTGACTTGAGGCAAACCATTTCTGAGATTGAGTGTGTAAGTCCTTTATACAGTGTATGTTTCTGCCAGAAACGTTTGGCCATGATTGCAGACCACCCAGATGAATGTCAGGGCTAATACCTAAAAATCTGCATTCTGAGAAATGATCCCTTTCCAGCAGAGTACTTAGGTACACTTGAATGCATGCACTTATGCAAGACCCTTTGACTTTAGATGCACTTAAAACACATTTTTAAGTGTCTTAGTGAATCACCATTATGATCAAAATCTAAACTACAAAATAATGCCCTTTGAGCAGATAAAGATCTTGTAAGCTATTGCTGTGAGATATTGCTTAAAGATCGCTTCCTTTCCTAATTCTTCAAGAAAGTGACTCAGCTCCTTCTGATCATTCACAAAAATCTGCTGGAAATGTTTAATCAGTTCAGGAAAATTCTGGCAGCTTCAAACTGAATCTCTCTTTCAAGGGCAACTGTCGCTTCTGCTTACTAATAATCAGAGAAGAAAAAAAAAAAAAAAACCCAAGCATAAATTAACCTGGAAATAGCAGCATTAAATGTTAAATGGCTCTGGAGACTGCACATCTTTGCGTTATTCATTAACATAATTATATATGTACTGTTTTGTCCAATGAGATTTTTCCTTTCATACCTTTATCCATGCATTGTAAACCCCACTGCTCTAGGGGTGCTGTTCCACACCCATTCGTGGTCTCACCTTTAGCTCAGTGTACGACAGGACTGGGGTACTCACCTGACTTGCCCCCTCCACTGTTAGCTCTCACATCCAACTCCCAGAGCCTCCAAGACACTGCTTCGTAATGCCTAACCCCAAAGGGGTCTCATTTCCCAGCACCAGCAATAGATCCTCACAGCTGCCTGCACAGCTGCCTCGGGCATGCCAGCTGCTTTCCCGGTCTTGGATTGGAAGCCGGGGAGGTTGCAGCCCTTCCCCAGTTTTGCAATAAAAAGCTTCACGTGCTCAGATTTGGGGATGGAGGTACAGTTGTCAGATCTTGAGGACAATAAGATGCCTCTGTGCATGTGGAGGTAGGTCACCCATATCCTTGAGCCCCCATCGCCTCAGCCTTTCCTGAGTTTCCTTGTCCCCAGATTATGCTCTCTGAAGCAGGGCCTTGCAACCTCCATATACTTTGATCCTAAACCCTTGATATGGGCATAGCATAGAGAAAAGCTGGTAAGGTAATATTTTAGCAACCACATTAATCAAATATTTATAAACTACAATAGAATTCCATAGAATATCACAGAGCTGTTTCACACAAGTGGAGCATAGGTAAAGTTTTAAAACACAGACCACTCTGAACTACAAATTTAATAGGAACACCTGAGTGACAGCTGGCTTTCATGAACAGAAATTCAGCTTGGAGGAAAGAAGTGATCAGCAAGCTGGCCTATTTTGGGGAATGGCTGGCTGGCTGGCACAAGGGATTCACAGGCAAGGAAAGCATGTAACTTGCAGACAGGCATAAGGGAAACTCGTAAGGTCTCAGGCTTGCTGCTGTGATCACTGATCCATCTGTTTCCTTATAAACTTCATTTTTACAGCAGCTAAGAGCTGCTGCTGTGCTTTCTCCACCTTTTACAGAGTGCCCTGCTGAATTAAACCCTGTTCATGGAATACAGCATCTTAAAATTTGCTGGTTTTCCAGCATTTATTAAATATCTTTTGACCAAGACCTGCTTTCCTGTATACCCCTTCTCAGTCCACTGCTGTAAATATATTATCATCTTACTGATAGCATTTTCTCCTTCTTTCCTCTCTTCTCAGTTTGATTTCCTATCTGTTTGTGATGTCTTGCCTCGGGTGAGATCTTGGCTCAGGTTAATGCAGGCGAGGACTTGGTCCTGGGAGGTGTCTGTCCTGCAGGCAGATACAACCTGGCTGGGCTTCGGTGGGCTCGCCCATGCAGAAAGCAATACACCCGTCTCGTTCGTAGGATCAGGCTCTGAGGGTACAAACCACTCTTCTCTCCTCTCTTCGGTTTCTGGGGATTGCAGCACGCTTTGTGACACCCGGGGAGATACTGCGGAGATGGCAACACAGGTCTTTAGAAGGGGAGATGTGGCCTGATGCACAGAAAGACTGCAAGTCAGAGTGCTTGAATTGTCTTCCCAGGTTTGCTTCTGACTTGCTGGGAGGTGTTAGGCTCGGCCTGTTCCCCAGTTCTTACAGCTGCATTAATATTGTAATATGCACTGAGGTCTTTATTAAAGTGGGTTTTATGAACGTCAGAATGATGATTATTTGGCTCAGCCGCACTCTTCTGAAATGCTTACTCACATGAAAGATTTTTTTTTCTTTTCAGAGGTTTGAAAGATAATTTGGCTAGATTGTTCCTTTCAAGTAAAGCAATCTCACATTTGCCATGGTTGGATGCGACGTTGTTCAGTAGCATCATTGCATTACTAACTTGCCATTCATGTTCTCAAAGAACTTCAAAAGGGATGCTCTGATGTACTCATGGCCTTCTTCCAGCTGGTGTATAGCACATAGTGTCTGTGCTTTTGCAGCAAATCATGACTTGTGGGATTTTTAGCATTTTACTGACTGCCTGAGGAAGTATACTGAGGGGTGCCTTTTGAACAACATACAGGGGCTGGATAACAAGATGACAGATGTAAATGGAATATTTACATTGACAGCAAAATACCCTGTGCCCCTGGAAAGAGCTAACCACTTCTAAAGTTTACACTTCCCTGTAGCTCCTTAGATTTCCGCACAGGGAGACGACAGTGTGTGGCGTCTGGGTTGCTTCTGGCTTCATTTTCCCATTTCTCAGCTTCCCAAAGAGGCTTGTTGCAATCCCGGTGACATCATGTGGATCTGAGCTTAACGGTCCCGCTGGCTCTGCATGCCCAGCGGCACAGTCGTTATCCTCATCGGGTGCTAACAGGGTTATTAAAACTCCTCTCCATGGGAGCAAATGGGTAGTGCTGGGAAGGGACCCAAGGAGCTTTAGAAACAGGTTTTCCTGGTGAGAAAGCTTAACTTTCCGGCCCAAACTGTCTGATGCTGGCTTGTCAGATGAAAGACACTTGAGGACTGGTATTAGCCTGATGCAGCGTGGTCCCCATGAGATGGTGCTCTGCTGTCTGAAAGAGGCATGCAGGCCAGGTGCTAATGATGCCCTGCATCTCTACTGGGGTTGTACGTGGAGGGATCAGGTTTGGGATACTGTGTCATCACTGCAGGATCCCTCACCTGTGGATTTGCCCCAGTATCTCACAGCCAGTGGGTAGCCTAAGGCTAAATGCTAACATATGAGTGAGCAGCACCCAGTTGACTCGCTGCTCCATCAGTCCTGCACTGCATCCAGGCACAGGGTACCACTGCCACCGCTTGGCATGCAGATGAGATTAAGTCACAGGACTTGTAGCTAATTACTAGACTTCAATCTTTATTTTCAACCTGGGCCCAGAATATCTACAAAATGTCCTGACATGCTGGGATCAAACCCAAAGCTGATAACTGTCAAGTGACAACTGGTGCTTTCTCTATCACAGAGGTGAGGTTTGTCTGTCGTGGGCATGGACTTTTCTTGATGGCTGAGCCGAGACCATGAAACTAATTGTGCAGGAACTGGGGACTATCACTAACCTGGCCATCATGTACTCTGATAGTAAGAGCCATTGCTTTGACTGGCTCAAATAAAAATATACTCAAAGAAAACCTGCATCAGACCAAACTAAATAAAAACCCTATCAAAACTGAGTGTTCTCCATGGTCCAGACTTCTACCTCTGGGGCAAAGCTGAGAAGCTAAACAGTGTGTGACTGATTTTCAAGTCTGTTGCTTAATGCACTATGGGTCTGTTGCTCAGATGCTACGGTGATGAACATGTTATAAAAGCTGACACAGAATGGAATGAGTATGAAAAAATTCAGATTGAAGTGCATTAATAATAAATTGAACACATGTATTATATATGGAGGTTCCTATTGAAACATTTCTTGAGGGCAGCTGAATTTTAGTGCCATAGCAGAATGATAATAGTTTTAGAGGAAATGTAGATTACTGTAATTTCTCTTGTAAATTGTGTTGAGCAATAATTATGAACAATGACAGGGCTCATACAGGGTATATCACAGGAAACTCAACCTACTGTTAAGCTCTGAATTCCCACCTCCAGCCACAGAGTCAGATCTTACCAATCTCTTTGGTGAGGGAAGAATAAAAAATATGCTGCAGTTACAGGTCCAAAAATCACAAGCAGTATGTCCAGTGATTTTAAAGGGAAATCTGTTGATGCTGGAGTTAAAGACCTCTAACTGAAGTCACATTGTTCCCAGAAACCCAACACACTCATCTTATAAAAAATACATGAAATAGTGGAAGCTTTCTGAATACTCATTTATGAGCTTAATGGTGATGACGGGTTGCAAGTCATATCCAGAGGGATTTTTCAAAATCTCTCCCTCCTCCATGAGAAGGGAGGGAGAAGTAACCAGGGGTGTAGTCACAACCACACATGCCCTGATCCTCTCTGACCCTTCAGATCTCCCTCTGTCCAAAACCCTCCATACAACCCCTTGTCCTGTTACAGAGTGACAGAGGTGGTTTTAATGTGCTCTTTCTGTCCTCTGGAAACAGAAGAATTGGTAGTAGGGGACACCTGGTACTCCAGAGGGAAAGAGGAGATTGCTTCTGCCAGAGAGCAAGCACTGCTAGCTTCTTAGCTAACTTTAAAATCTCCTTCTGAGCACAAAATCTCTTTGCTCCTCTCCAGACCTTGTAACTCAGCTCAGGGGCAAGTCAAGTGGCCTTAAGGGCTCTGGGTAGCAGGGTTGTCTCTTCCAGAGATAAAGGTGCCTGTTTCCCCCATGAAAGGTGTAGTAGAGGTCCTCTCTCCCTACAGAGAGAGAAGAACAGCTTTGCAGTGCCTTAGAGGTGCTGGCTATTGCCACTCTGGGGCTTTCACTTCAGAGCTGAAAAGGTTGAGCAGGGAGGATGCTTTCCCAATTTAAGGGTCAATTTTCATTTTCAGAAATGCTACCCATATGCAGGAGCTGGATGCAGGAGGAGAGGCAGGATGCTGCCTCCTCCTCTCCTTTTGGTGTTCTCTCTAGCTGGATGTTTGACCTGCCTTTGCCCTTGCTTGGATTCTTGCATTGATTACACGGGGATTATGTGTCCAAAATCTTTCCCTTGAACCTGAGATGACTAAACCACTTTTTGTGTATTTTTTTTTTTTTAATTAAAGTTTTGATCTTGATGTATTCTCAGGATTCAGAATCAGAGATCAAGGACTGAGCATGAGTCTTGGACTCTCAGATGTGCTTAGATGCATAAATTCTTAGGGGGCCTGGGACATAGCACCTATGCCAATAACTCACCATGCTTTCCTGGTCATCTGTTTCCAGATATTCTACTGCTAACAGGCAGTAAGGACAGTCAGGGAAGAAAACATTGCTTCCAAATTAAGGAAAGGAAATGACTTAGCTGAAAACCAAACAAACAAACAAAAAAAACCCCTTGCTGAACCTCTGAAGAGTTTGTCAGGAGAAAACCACTCAACCTACAGGTGAAAGACACCGTCACCATCAACACCTCTTGGCTCTGCCTTAGTGCTGGTTGTCCAACTGCAGTGAAACAGTCCCAGTTCCTGTGTTCAGTACTCTGCCATAGAGCTAAGCCTTCATGTCAGGATGGGCAAAAATGGTGATATGGGTCCCATGCTGCATTTCCTGCAGTGTTTCAAACAAAGACTTGGGCAGTGGTATAGGCAATAGCATCCTGACCCAGGAACAGGGGGTGGAAAGGAGCCACATAAACTTAAGGAACATGAAACAGAAGAAAAAACCCAACCTCCTACAGACACTACAAAGATTTTTATCTTTTCATTCGAAAAAGAAAAGGGGGGAGTTAAAAGCATTAGGCTTGGAAAGCAGACTTTTATAGCTCAGCAGAAGATGTAGACCTCTTGAACCAAGAGACCAGGAGAGAGAGCCTTTATCTGAGAAGAAAATGTGGAGACTTTGTAAGTGAAGTCCTATCAAGCTATTGGCACAGGTCCTAATGGTTTCTAACAGGTCCTATTAATCTTTGGAAGAAATTTTTTTTGCAAGGAGCCTGAAATTTCTTTCAAAATGAAGCAGTCGTATTTGACTCTTAACTGGCAGAGCAGGAGAATAAATTAAACAAAGTCCAAGTATGTGGCTCAGTAAAGATAACAGAGCAGTGAGAGTTAGAGAAGGCAGAAGAAAGCTGAGTTTTGTGTGGCATTTGCATATGAGCGGGGGGCCATGCTAGTTGTTTGAGAGCTAGTCAGCAGTTAGGGGATCCTAGAGAATGATTCAGTTCTCTCCAAAGGAAACTGAGGGCATGATTCAGATGTCGTTTACAATGCCTTTGAGGAACCTAGACATTTCCATGGGGCTGTCAGATAAGTCACAGGATCTACAGGGGACCTCAGGTCTCCTGTAGTGGCTGCTGGAGGCAAGGCAGATACCCAAGGGCATCTCAGATGGCACCAGAAGGCTAAGTTGAAGCAGTTAAATCCATCTGAAAAGGTGGCCTGCAGCCTAGGCTCCACTGACTGTCTTTTCTTCACTGGCTATATTGGGAGCTAAGGCACCCAACTTACATGTAGACACCTGCATTTATGTGCCTGGAGCTGAATCTTGCCAGAAGAGCCTGGCTAGGAAAGGGAGGGGGTTTGTCCTTACCCAAGAGGCTGCCTACAACCTAAAATATGCACCAGAACTTGCAGGTTTAATAGGAAAAAAATGCACTGTGCTATCCCTGCCAGGGCAGAGCTGGGGGCAGAGCGTGCGGGGCAGAGCGTGCTGAAACCATGGGGCATCTGGGGCACAAGAAGACCAAGAAGCCCCACATCATGGAGTTACTGCCTTTAATCAAGCTTCTGCTTCTTCACCTGGAAGTTAAGACTCTCCCAGTCCTGGCCATCTTCAGTGCCAGCTAGTTAAGCTGTTTTATCAGGTACGGCAATGGGCTGTGGGCAGAGTATCGATGGATACAGTGCCTCAGGTGAGAGATGTGGATTTCCCGCCAAGGGGTGGTAATCTGTAACATTGCCAACTCTGTTTATCAGGTTTGGCTAACCGGACCTTGAATGCTCAGGTAACCTGGGTCAGCCTTGGGCTGCTCAGTTACACAGCCCAGGTAACTTTTGTCTTAATTTTCTATATCTGTAAAAATAGAGATATTGATCCTGGTCTACTCTGTAAATTGCTTTAAGGTGTCATGAGGAGAACTTTTATGTAAAGTTCAGTGTAAAAAAAAAAGAGATAATACCAATTAGTGGTAGGTCAAATGCAAACATTAAAAAAACCTGCAAAAAATTGGTGAGCTACTACCTTGTGAGAGCACTGCTAGGAGTCCTCAGCTTCACTATCTTCCAGATGTCAGCATGGGGACACCTTAGATAATAGCATAACTTCTGTAGCCATTTGATTTAGGAAACCTTAAACTAATATTATTTGAATTTCTTTACAAGTGGAAGAAGCTGGACTTAAAATTGAGCTTCTTACTAGATCTATAGTTTCTAATCTCACAGCAAGACTGTTGGGACCACTTAAAGAAGCAAAGTCACAGAAAAAACTCTTTTTTTTCATGTCTAGATAGGGAGCCCTCACTCATCTGGGTGCCATTAGCCAGAAGACAGACTGTAATGATAAACAGTCCATGTTAATATTTTATGTTATGAAGAAGGATCATCACACTTTATTTCATTGGCAAGTCACAACAAGCCAGTGGGTTTCAAAAGAAAAACTATGGTGTCTGGCTGAAAACAGATTAGCTGAACTTTTCAAAACTTATATCTTTCAAGATGGATTCATAACTATAACTTCTGAAAAACTCAAGTTTTATTTTACAGCTGGCAGCAACTATTGGTTTCCAAGCACACATCATGGAGAGCACTTTTGGAGAGGACACAAACCATATGAAGAGTTATAGCTGATTCCTAAACATTTTGGTTACACTATGTAGGGAACGCAGAGATGTAATGGATATAGTAGTATTTCAGGAGGTTGCTTTTCCATCGAGCTTATCTGTCCAGTGAAATTCCAATTGGGAGAATTTGTTCTCTTGCACCAAACTCCAACCGTGTGCCTAGTTTTCAGCTAGGTACCATTATCCACAACTGAGAGATATTTCAGCATGAAGAGAAGCCAAGCCACAGCCTGTTTGGGCTAAGGTTTGTAGGATGGAGCATCCATGAGATGTGTGCAAGCAGAGCCACAGTCACTGTGATGTTGACTGCGCTGGCCAAATGTCCTGGCCAGAGGGCTGTTCTCTGCTGGGGTCTGCAGGGCTCCCTTCTCACAACCTCCTTCTTGTTGTGGAGAGGACATGGACAAAGATCTTCACTTATACTTCTGTACTTACACTCCCTTTTGCATAGTCCCTTTCACATAGCATACATTAATGTCAGTCTGTTATCCAGCTTTGCTAAACACATACATAAGCTGTAGCAATTTACCTGGGAGAGGAAATCCCAAGTTTGCTAGCATGAAAAGAGCATTTATGAGGGCTAAAGAGTGAGAAGGGAGTTGAGGGTGTTTCCTGTATAGCTTATACTTGCAACCTACTGAAAATACACTGGTTTTGAGACTGTACTAAGTCAGGCCTAAATTAGAGTGGCTACAAAGTAAATCTCTTTCATTACCCTTCAAGCATTCATCATGCTTATGAAGTCCCAGCAAAAATGTCTATGACAAGAAGGAACATGACAGATTGCTTCTGCAGTTTACCAAATATAAAGTCATGCTGTGAAATAATGCCTCTGCATTTTAAACCTATGGCAGACTTGGGCAGTTTTCTCATGGCTGAGTTACGGTTTTTGAAACATGACAGTGGTGCAGAACTGTTCTTCTGTATGTCAGAATATGAGAGAGTTTGTAATTCGTATTTTGAACTTTCTAACCCAAATTTTTGCATTACTTTTCATCTCACTGTTAAGCTGATTGTTATAGTCAAGCATTCCTTTCACCTGTTTCCTCATTGCCTTGGTAAGTTTTGTTTAGCCTTGATATAAAATCAAAATGATAATAATACATAGATAATAATAGTGTTCACACAGCAATGAAGTTCGACTAATTACAGCCATTTTTCAGCCCCTGTATTTTCAGAAGCCTCTTAAGTTGCATTTCATTGCTATTAGAGAAAGTGTTTCCCATTATTGAAGGACATCATTATATTCAATTTCAGCCAAATTTAACTGTGAATTTCCAAAGTAAAGGCCACCATAAATATGTTCCTTTCAAAAAAAAGCTCATAGCAAGTCACCAAGCTGGAACATTCAAAAAGAAGCAAGTAAGCCAATCCATAATAATGAATTAAATAATACGAGAAGAATGAGAAAGGTAGTGTAATGTCTAGCCCACTTAACAAGACTTTCTGTAGAGACAATGGAGAGAGATATGCACCTCCTGTGGGCAATGCATGCCATCCCTAAGATAAGAGTCTGAGCTAAATGGGATGACCAGCTTTCAGATGTCATTTTACTGAATTTAGAGAGCAGAAATGCATACCTTAGACCAGATGCCTGACTTTAGATGGTGACAGTTAGGTGTTCAACCTTATCAACCAGCATTACAATTAATTACATTCATGGGAAACACTTCAAGACAGAGTCAGCCGCTGACTGCTTACGGCAGTGATGCTGAAGACATGCAGATATTGGCAGAGTTTCTCACACCTGCTATATGCAACTGTTTGATTCTATCATGGATGTCGATCTATCTGTATTGATGAGCTTTTCACACCTTTCGGTGTCTTATTTTCAGCTCCTACAGAGAGCTTATTGGAGCAAAATGTCTCTTGTCCTGCTGCACTGGGAAATCAGTGTTACCAAGCTGACTGAAAATGACAGTATAAATACCTAAGGAGGTATTAAATGTTTTCTAATAAGCTTTTTTGAATCATGCAGTCAATGATTGGAACAAGAAGAGAAAGATGCCTTTGTGGTAGCAGAAGCAGCTTTGTTGTCCGGCAGTGAAGTGCAGCTTGGAGCGGTGAAATTGCCCAGCACAGGTTCAGAAGCTAAAATTTCCACTGCTTCCTTTATCAGCATTCAGAGATGCAGACTTGTTTAGCACCATGTAGTTATGATGGTACAGTACGTAGCATTAAACAGGAATCTCATTAGCTGGAGGAGCATATATAACCACATTATTTTCAGCAATGAGCTGCCTTCTGAATATTGTTTTCTGTACCCTTACGCAAGCTAGTGATGAGCAGGTCAGCACCGGGATAAACAAACCTCATGTAAATTCTGGTAACCTGCTTTTATGTCTGTGCATGCTTTCATGCTTCTCTTTGGGCTTACAACCGCATCAACAGGACAAAGGGAAGAGGTGCTTTCTGACACTTGCACCCTGCAGCTGCTTGTTCCTGTTCCTCTGATGGTGCTTATTGCGCCTGCAGCGCATTCCGTGGCCATGCGAGCCCTTGTCAATCATTTCTGTGCAAAGTCTGGTGGCCCGAGCTGTCCTCTGAGGTGTTTGACTTTGCTAAAGGAGTGATTATATATCTTTTGTACTGCTTACTGTCCTGCTGGAATAAAACATGTGGCAGATAGGAGTGATAATATCCTAAATCATTGTTGTCTATTGCTATATGAAGGTATGTCTAAGCCCTGGGGTTAACTCAGCCAGATATTCAGAATTCGTTGATCAAAATCCCAGTCATTTAAGAATGTCTTAAAAATGAGGACTTAAAAGTAATAAATGTATTAATTTCTAATTGTTCCCTAGCTGTTTAAGCATTCATGGTTTTTCCAGGTTTTCTTCTCAATTAGGAAGGCTAAATGATAAAATGGAGATTGTGGTTATTCGCATGGTTTCAGAAGCAGGAGTTACCAGAAAACACCCAAAATATTAAGATGTAATATTATGCTGCAACAAAGAGAGAGGGTCTGTGTATTTACGTATACGTTTAGCTTAATAAATAGTAATCGATGACATGTCAGAGTTTTTTATATTGTAAGCTTGTCGTGGTTTAACCCCAGCCAGCAACTAAGCCCCACGCAGCCGCTCACTCACTTCCCCCTCATAGTGGGATCGGGGAGAGAATTGGGAAAAAAAGTAAAACTCATCGGTTGAGATAAGAAGAGTTTAATAGGACAGAAAGGAAGAAAATAAAGATTATAATAATAATAAAATGACAATAATAATAATAAAAATATTGGAATATACAAAACAAATGATGCACAATGCAATTGCTCACCACTCGCTGACCGATGCCCAGTTAGTTCCCGAGCAGTGATCCCTCCTGCAGGCTAACCCCCCCCCAGTTTATATACTGGGCATGACGTCATACAGTATGGAATACCCCTTTGGCCAGTTTGGGTCAGCTGTCCCGGCTGTGTCCCCTCCCAACTTCTTGTCCCCCTCCAGCCTTTTTGCTGGCTGGGTATGAGAAGCTGAAGAATCCTTGACTTTAGACTAAACACTACTGAGCAACAACTGAAAACATCAGTGTGTTATCAACATTCTTCTCCTCCTGAACCCAAACCATAACACTATACCAGCTACTAGAAAGAAAACTCTATCCCAGCCAAAACCAGGACAGAGCTGAAGTACGTTTCCTTACAAGATAGTATTTTAAGTTTGGATTCCTGAAATATAGCACTTGTCTCACATCTTTTATATGCCAATGAGGAAAGATCAGAAGGGATGTATGTATTTTTTTCCTGAAGTTAATTTTATTTCTTGATGAAATGCTGGTCTTTTATTGAAGATGCTTCTGAAATGCTTTGGTGAAATTTCTCTTTTCTTCAAGGAGTTATAAAACCTTGAGATTTTGGAGGAACATTTCTAGGTAAGTCCTTCTTTCTTTAAAAGTGATTTGAGCAGTTTGTCTCACATTGTGTATTTGTTCAAAGTGCAAGAGTGTCATCACTCTAGAGTTCAACTTCCATCTTTCCCTCTTCTGGAACCAAAGTGTCGAACCAGAGTGCCCTTCACCAAATTAGCTATCTTCACTGCCACCATCAAAATGATTTCCAACAATCCAAGAGGTTTTTGATACGCCTCATCTGTCAGAAACAAGATGAGTGACAGCCACAGCAGTAGTCTCTAGAGGAACAGCTCCAAAAGCCATCACTGAATCTGGTTTTGACTCTAGTACACATATACATTGTGTTGATCCATGATATTTAAGTTACTGTTTTTCCTATGTTCATAATTGAAGCCTCTTTCATATAAATATAATTCCTTTCTTACTCCTTTAACTCAAAACACTTCTGCACTGGCAGTACTACCACATGAGAGAAGATTGTCATTGGGTTGTACAAGAGCATCTTGGTAGGCTACGTCTTGGGAGTGGTGTAAAAAACCAGACTTCAGGCACGCAGGTTTTAAATGTAGGGCTAACACGATTTATTTAAATATGATTTTTTTTTTTCTGAGTGACATATAAGCTGGTGAAACCGAGAACAAATGGGAGGGTTTTTTCCTCATTCTGAAGCACCTTGAATTCATATAGTGCTCCAGGTTTGTCAGTATTCAAGCAGAGGAATAGATGGCTTATGATAGGCTACCACAGACATCATTTTAATACTAATATTAAATCATAAATCAAACTGTAAAGGGTTAATCTGCACCATTCATCCATATGATGAATATAATAAGCTAAAATGCCCTTCCTGGTGGTGACTGAAAGCCAATATTGTTAACACAAGGCTGATGTCTGGTGTTCCCATATAACAATTAAGTTCAGTTAATTGCAACTACTTTGAAAGGATTTTTCAATTTTAGTCTATATTTTTTGATCTCTTCAGGTCATGCATCATCATTTTTTGTTATAGCACTGTATTTTTTCCGCTAGTTTCTTTTCACTCTTGCCTCATTTGTATGACAAGCTGGAAATGTGCATTTCCCCAGTGAGTGACAGAGCTTGTGTTAACCAATGAATGGAAATTGTCTGCAGGCTGCCCTTGCAGAATGGCACAGATTAACACTCCGGCAGTTTTTGAGGAGTAAAACACTTTCTAGTGTTGAAGCAAACGCAGAAGCAGCCCTTATTTGATTAAAGTAAAGCTGCAGGCTGTAGGACTTCTAAATGCAAATGCTTATTTTGGATCCTAGAAGATGAGTCTAACTGAGGAAGGAGCAATTTAATCAGAGCACCCAATTTTTTTCTCTTGAGAAAACTGTATTTTCTGGTCTCTTTCTGAAGAGTGAACCCTAGGCTGTACAAGGGTGGTATAGCCTCATCTCAGAAAGCGGATCAGAGAGAGCTTTCCTTAGGGATTCACAGTTATCCACAACTGCAGGGGGGAAAAAAAACCTAGAGAATCAGTAATGTCAAAAATAAAGTGCACCAATATATCATTTGCTAAAGAGTGACAAGTTGTTGGGGAGACTTACCTACAGAGTAAACAAGCCATGGGGAGAGAAAAGGCAATAATGTAAGACAAAAAAGGAAGAAGGAGACAATAAAGGGAGAAGGAAACAAAAAGAAAATCTCAAAATTACATGGAACTGCGGTAAAGTTCCTGTGGAGTTTGATGAAAGTAGATGGGTTTATCCAGACATACGTGGAGGACAGTGGTCTTGAAGATAAAAGGACAATTGCTTCAAAATGAATATAATCAAAGAGACTGAGATAATTAAGAGAAAAAAAGCCTACACAAGCAAAAAAGCAAGACAGTGTCAGAAAAAAATTGGTTTTCTACTGAAATCTAGTGTTCATATGTAAAAGCCTGTATTTTCAAAACTTAAAAGAAAGCTGCTTCTGAATACTGCCAAACAAGTGGCATCCTTATGCCTAATGGCTCAGTAGTTCTCAATTTCAAATTTTTATTTTAGCAACAAAATTGAAGGGAATACATTAAGAAAATGACCTTTTATTTTGTTGTTTTTCACAGTTGTCAGCTCCTGTAAGATATCTGTTCCTCTGTAAAATGAAATCAAAATGACCTGAAAAGTGTGTAGAATTCTTTATCAATATAATATCAATAATAATAACAATAATTATTCTTAATAATACTGATGTGGGAGTGGTTGATTCTGCAATCTTTGTAAGATATCATTTGTAGAAACTGAAGGATAATAAAAATGATCTGTAGCAGATGTAATGTTTCTGTACATTAATTAACAAATCACTTGCTGCAGTGCAGCGTAAGGACCACATTGCTATATGCATGATGAGATGTGTCAGACCTTTGATATTTTGTCAGTGTGCCCTGTTCCTATACAGAATTGATTCTTTGGTGGAATTTAATGTTGCGTGTCAGCTAATAAAACATGATTATATTTCCTTTATGGGCACCAAAAGCGTTGCTGCAATTAAATGTGACCTCCGTGGAAGAGTTTATGTAGAGTGGATTTTAATGTCAGGTAGAATGGCAATGCCCAAGTCAGAAAGAATTTTAAATAAAATATAAAAATGTATTTTATTTATTCCATGACTATTCTCTGCACCAAAACCTGTGGAATTTGATAATCTATAGTGATTTTTCTTCATTCACTTAAATAACTGGATAGTTAGAATAGGTTGTTATCAAACCTTCCCATCAATTCCCAGGGCCAGCTAGCTTCCTTCCAGGAGGCTGCTGATTTCTGCACCTGCAAGTATGGTTAGACTTGCCAGAAAAAAAGTCCCGTTAGCAGAGAATTGCCTAATTATTCACTACAGCTGATGTGGTAGAAGGCAGTAAGCAGGCTTGAAATGTCATCCTACAGCTTGAGTACCTGCATCATTCAGCAGCTTTTGAATCCTGAATCCTTTGAGGTCCCGAAACCTTTATGATGGACAATGTTGACAGACTTTTTCCCCTAGTTTGGGTTTTGAAGTTGGCTACAGAAATTCTTGGAACTTCCCAAACCATACACACAGCAGGAAAATAGACCCACAGGGTGCACGATCATTTAAATAAGCAGTAAAAATGAATGTGTAATTTCTACATCTTTTATTTTCCAATTTGTGTTTGTTTTGCCCCATTCAAAGCAAGAATGCTCTGCCTATGTAATGGGGGATATCTGTGTTCAGCCAGCCCACAAACGCATGTCTGGTCTGGTGCTGGGAGAGGGGCCGTGGTGCTGGCTGGAGAACTCCAAAATGGTCTACATGGCTCTCTTGGCCAGAAGGTTTTAACCAAAGAAAAGCCTCCCAGATTTCAGAGATTACTGTTGATGCAGACACAGCAGGTGCTTTAATCAGTGGAAGGTTGTACTTACTGTAACGATTAGTGTTGTCAGACTCTAACTATGCTGAGGATAAATGCTTCAAAAAAGAAAACATTTCTCATGGCCAAATAAGGCAATTCAAGCAGAACATTGACATAGTTAGCGTTCCTTTTCAACAACCTGGCCAGTGGCAATATGTAATGGTATCATTAAAGTAGATTGGGCATTATCTTTTGATATTTTGCAGCATTGTCAGAAATACCTTTCCTTTCCGAAAAGAGAACCTTGCACAAAATTACATCGCCTCTTTACAGGCAGACCATATCAAGCATTACATTTCTTCAGGTAGTAACAGCAAGATATGAGCTCACTTTGTTTCTTTAACTATACCAGATGAAAGCACCCTAGAGTAAATGGGGAAAGTCTTTCCTTTTGACAGAGAATGGAATGGAATTATTTTGATTTAATGAAGAAATGTCATTTACTTGATGGATCTGGGCTTTTTCCTTCTATAATGTTAGATATGTTGTCTTGAATGTAATTAATTCTAACTGAAATAAAGTGCTTTGATTTGAAGTGTTGTTAAATGAGCTTGCCACCTAACCAAGCTTTTAAAACCAAATAAAATAACCCATAAATTTAATAGTACTTGACATGGAAGGAGTTGGTATTGCTCATTAAAATTCTACTGCCAAAAGTCTTTGGTTGGTTAATTTTAAGTGGTTTTAAGCAGATGAAATGCAATGCAAAAAAAGTGATGTCTAGATGAAGCTAATGTTATTAAAAACTTTAGGTTTAGTACTTTTACTGAAAGGAAGGAGGCAATCAAGTACTGCTGAAGCGTTTGAAGCAGGTGGTTGGTGCCACTTTACAAACCCAAGCTGGAATGCCAAGGGAGAGGTAGTTAAATTTGTGTATGTGATTTGTGTACATTCCTAAATGCTCATGAATCTATTTGAATTGCAAGTTTCTTACTGAGATCCAATAAAAAAAAAAAAAATCCCTCAGCTGATAAATGCAGTAATTATTTGCAGTGCTAGAACAGAGTTAAAATGTGGGAAGAAGCCTGTTATGAAGGATTGATGACTTTTTTTCTGTCTTCACTGAGTGAATCAAATCCAGTCTGTAGTGTCAGTTTTCCTTGAAGTTGGACAGGACTGTAATGGAGCATTAGTGAATGAAGGCACCAGCTGTGACGTAGGTACTCGACCTCGCAACCAAATTAGCAGCATTTTGGTAGAGGAACCAAAGGAGGTAAAGGCCTGAGCCATAGAGAGGCCAAGAACTCTTCTAAGAAACTCACAAAGGAGCAGAGTGACACAGTGAGCATCAGTGCTTACGAACTTGGAACACAATCATGCGATTAACACATGAATGGCAGGTGCCTTCTCCAAGACTCATTTATCAAGGAACAAAGGAAGTTGTGGGTACAAAGAGTCTCATGCATACCCTTCCCATTGTATGCAGTTTGACTACGAGCCAACCACTTTATTCCATGAATAAGACAGCCTAAGAGAGCCTTCTTTGAGTTCTCCCTGCTAGGCAGCATGGCTGCATGGCAGTGATCTCCCCTTGAGCAGGGGTGCTTCTCAAGGTTTGAGTTTCCTTACCTGAGACTAAGAGACCCTTCCTTACCCAGGGCAGAGAGATCCCTTACTTTCAACAGATCCTTGGTAAGTGACTGATAGCATGCTGAATTAATACGGATGAAACATTACCAATCCATGTAGTTACTCAACATTAACTATTACAAACTTTGCATATATAATCCTTTAGACATAAACTGTTGACCAAGTCTGGGACTAAGTGTGGATCCAACTGCACCTAGACTCCTCTCTGATAAGGAGTTTAGAAAGCAAGGGCGTCTGTCCTGAACCTCGGGACTCAACGGGAGGGTCTTCCTTAACCTTTTACATCTCCGGTCTGTGTGTAAATCATTCTAGCTCAGTTCTAACTCGATTTTACTTTATGTTTCCTCCATGTAGCAAGTAGCAGAGTGAACCTTGCCATCAAACTTTGTTAAGTTGCACTTTTACAACATCATATTAAAACCACTGTTGCCAGTACCTTTGACGGTGATTCTTTAAGTGATCTAAATCACTCATCCGTGAAAAATTGGCATATTTGGCTGGATCCCAAATCAGGATTCACAATGCCAGCAGACATGGGCAATGTAAATGAAGTGATCAGAAGGAAAATTCAAATTTGTAAGGCAGATCAATACAGCACTGCGTGAATATTCTATACTGTTGTTCCTTCTCCTGGAAATTAAGGTCACCCTCTAACAAACTGCAATAGTAATTGTTCTGGAGAACTGCGGCGTGAAGCTGCTTGGTTCCAGCCATATTTTCTAACTCTGAATGAAGTGTTTTCTTCTCCCAGGAGTAGCAAACATCAGAACAGATTAAAAGTTTCTTTTGATGTGTCTATGCTTCTACATGCAACCTGGAAAATTATGTATGTTTTTTCTTTGAGTCCTTGAGCTGAGGTAGCAGCACCAAGGAGCCAGTGTACCAGAGACTAGACTGGTATGCTAAAACCTGGGGCCCCATTTCTCCTTTGTATTTCAAACCCGCTTCATAATTTTTAATACCCTTGCCAAAATGATTGACTCCTTCAGATGGTCACACCCGCCTCCCTTAGCTCCCTCTGTCTTTCTGTGGAAATCTGGAGGCTTTTCAGTCAGATAGTTCTGGGGTTTTTTTTGCATAAGATGTTAAGGAAAAGGGTATTTCTAATTCTCCCCAAAATTGCAGTGGTGGTGTTATGAAGTAAATGGGAGATTTGGGTGAAGCTATTTCGTTGTCAGTTGTTTGTCACTCCAGGGTTTTTAAGTGTTGGGTTAAATTTTTGCAACAGAAGGTGCTGTGTGCAGGTGGAGGGAGGGGGCAGATGTGTTGTGTTGAGGTCCTGTAGAGGTTATGTGCAGAAGGTAAAAATCAAGATGTAATTACCAGTGCTGGATGGAAAATGACTTTCCTCTTTTATAAAACGAAGTAATCAATGTTTTGAATTCTTTTTACCTTACATTTTCACAGAATCACAGAATGGTTGAGGTTAGAAGGGAGCCCTGGAAGTCATCTTGTCCAACCCCCTGCTCAAGCAGGGGCACCAAGAGCTGGCTGCCCAGGATGATCTCCAGATGGCTTTTGAATATCTCCAAGGATTGAGACTCCACAATCTCTGGGCAACCTGTGCCAGTGCTTGGTCACCTTCGCAGTAAAAAAGTATTTCCTGAAGTTCAGAGGGAAGCTCCTGCATTTCAGTTTGTGCCCGTGGCCTCTTGTCTTGTCACTGGGCACCGCTGAAAAGAGCCTGGCTCTGTCTTCTTTAGGTATTTATACACATTGATGAGATCCCCCTGAGCCTTCTCTTCTCCAGACTGAACAGTCCCAGCTCTCTCAAGCTTTCCTCATAGGAGAGATGCTCTCATCCCTTGACTGTCTTTGTGGCCTTCTGTTGGACTCTCTCCAGTAGCTCCATCTCTCTCGTGCTGAGGAGCCCAGAACTGGACCCAGCACTCCAGGTTTGGCATCAACAGTGCTGAGTAGAGGGGAATGATCACCTCTCTCAACCTGCTGGCAGCACTCCTCCTAATGAAGGCCAGGACACAATTAACTGCCTTTGCAGGAAGGGCACATTGCTGGCTCATGTTCAACTTGGTATCCACCATGACCCCCAGGTCCTTTTCCACAAAGCTCCTGTCCAGGTGGGTGGAAAAAAGCACTTTTTGCAGAAATCCAGATACTTCCTTAGCAAAAAGTCTTGTCTGGCTTATATTCTTCCAGGGGAAAATGCCAACAGCCCCACTACTGCCCGCTATCAGTGAGTGTCCTCCTGGAAACAAAGCCTTGCGGTTGTCTGTGACAGCAGGGCAAAGTGCCATGGAGAGCCCTTTTAGGTCTCTTTCCAATACCTTTTCTCCAAAACAATATTAATAGCAAGATCTTTCCCTGGTGATTAATTGTTGCAGCCTTTTTCTACGGAGTGAGGGTTTATCCTGGCCTTTACTTTGACCAGTAGCAGCCCTGAGATCAGACAGAACACAGGTTTGCTTTTGTTTCTAGCTCATGACTGCTTTAACAATAATCTCCTTCCCTAGTACAACCCCTATGCTCTTTTGCTTACCCACATACTTTCATTTTTACTATACCTCATGGTTACACTCTGTGCAACTCATAGAAATGAATGGTATTTTGCTTTAGATTCCGTTGAAGATAATCGAAATACCAACCCCCTTTGAAGGCTATTGGTACCATGGACATCTGTTTGTAAAATGTTAGGTATAGTTAAGTCTTCCATCATCAAACGACGACCTGTTTGTATTGGTCAGAAAAGGAAAGGAAATAAAGGCTTTTGTTACAGTTGTTACTCAAATGACACCCAGCACTCAGAACCTCCTCCTGATGGTATCTTCTCTTACCAGTCCCTCAGAGAATAGCATTTCTTCATTACACTTTCAATGTCTAAACCAGTACATGTTTTTGCCACCTAACAAACAGTACCAGGGACTACATATTTAAATATGTTTAACTGCTTGACCTATGTTTCAGGATTTGTCTCTAAATTCTTACATGGCGCCTTTAATCCTTATACTACCAAACTCTCTTTAAAGGGAGGCAAGCACTGCTGCCCACCCTGGTGCCCCCTTCTTGGGCAGTTCTGCGTCCCTGATCACTTACTATTGAACTACAGTAATCAGAGGGTTTACATGTGTCAAAGTAAAATCCTTACATGAGAATGAGAGATCCATTCAGTGAGGGGGGGGAACAAA
>VYZV01011500.1:94909-146438 GCA_013401275.1 Pandion haliaetus | reverse complement strand
AGCCTTAATGTTCACTGACAAGAAAGCTTTGGAGTATTTAACACCCTCCCTCATCAAAACGCTACGTTATTAAATGTGACAGTAGAATATGTATATAGGGGGAGAAAGAGCCTCAGCCATAGATTTTACGTCTTTTGAAGTAGTGCATCCCTTGCAAAGGTTCTCCAGGTGCTCTTGTTGTCACTGATGCACATCAGTAATTTTATTTAGGGATTGTGTATCATGCCAGCATCAGTCAAGCATATTCAGCTGATTGCAAGAGAATGATAGAATATCTAAATTCTAGGCTGCCAAATAAATTTTAACTGTTACATCTAGAGACTAGTGATTAAGGAAACAGAGCTACAATTTGTAAATTATTCAGGTTCCCCAGGCTGAGGTTTTGCGTTCAGCACAAAACCTCAGGTTTGAAGAAGAGTGGCTGCTCTCATCTATATTTTGTGCCTGATGGCAGGAGGCTTGCTGTGAGTCTATAGCCTGAAGACTGCAGGCTAATTAGCTGGCTTTCCTTTTCTAATATTTTTTTATTAAATACTTTTCTTCTTTGCCTGTCAAACTCTTCTGTAAATAAATACCCCAGCCCCATGCTGCTTAAAAGTCTGAAAAAGAGGGAAGGAAAGGTGTTCTTTTAACATTTGTCTTTTTTGTTTCCCATTTCCTGAATTAGTAATTATGTTTTTATTTTTGCTGGGAACAAATTAAGTTAATTTTCCCCAAGTTGAGTTTGTTTTGACAGATATTGGTAAGTGAAGTCCCTGTCTTTATCTTGACTGATGAACTTTCTTGCTCCTGTTCTTCCTATTTTCTCCCCCACCTCGCTAAGGGGATGGAGTGAGTGAGCGCCTGGGTGGGTGTTTGCGTGTTTGCCTAGGCTAACCCACCACAGGCACATCTACCCTTTATTATTATAAGTTCACTTCATGTGCCTTTTCTAGGAAAAAAAGAGACCCTGAATGTACACAGTTGCTTTGGAAAGTACAGCAAAATTCCGTATGTGGTATCTAACACATGGGAGATACAGTTAATGAGAAAATTCAGATAATGACTTAATATTTCCTTTTCCTGGATAATTTAGGAGGGAAGATTAGAATAGCCTATCAGAAGGTGAAACAGCTTTAGCAATACCAAAATATTTCCAGATATATGTGCAGAATGTGTGCAAACCTATGCTAAAGTATGCACAAACCCAAGTGGCTGTCAAATTTGCATTGTAAGCCGAATAACTGAATTAGGAATGTATTTTCCATTCAAAATTCTAATTTTCTGAATGTTTCACTTGCTTTGAAGGAGGAAAAGAGCAATAACCATTCCAAAAACTGTATTAAATTAGCTGGATTGTTTGGTTTTGATTTGGGGACACAAAACATTTCATTTCAAATTTCACCTTTTCATGAAAGTGTGGTTGTATTATTTTTTACTTTAAAACAGCTTTTCAGTATTGTTTTTTAGAAATGTTAAAACTGGGCTTTTATATATCACAGCATTTTTTTCCTAAATGAAGGGCTGTCAATACTGACACATACCAAAAACATTGCATTGCGGGTGTGAATACTACTTACCCAGGAAAAAAGTTCTGACTAAAATATTCTGACTGGCAGACCGTTTATCTCAGGCCATCCTTTTCTTTAACTCCTCTTTGCCATTGATGGTGGAGCAGGTTTTCTGTTCAGAAACAGATGCAGTAGCCTTCTGGGTGGGTGTCACAGCAGTCACCTTCTCTGTAGTCACTATGGTTACACGGCAAAAGCAGCGTTCAGCCTGCGTGCTCGCTATTCAGCTGTCCCTGCTCCACTCTCTACCAGCACTACCACCATACCAGCAGGGCTGCATTGCTTGTGAGCTCCCTTATCCTTTTCTCACTGGGAAGGAGAAAACCCTTGCTCTGCTTTTACTCTTAAGTATTAACCCTGGTATGCAGTTTTGAGAACAGCAAGGTCTTGCAGAGAGTGTTCACTGATAGCTGTCAGGTGCAAAGAAGGTATTTATTTAGTGTGTGGGACTGCAGCTTAATAATGGGGTCTTGCAAATGGTATCAGAACGTAATTTTCAAAGCCTGGGATTCATTAGGTTAGGTATAGTGGTAACTAGGTACTTCTGGAAGCAGAAAGCAGTTCTGTAGGCATTAGGGTAGAGTAAAATGGACAAAAACATCTGAATAGGATACACAAAATGATTGCATAAGACCCAGCTCAATAACTTGCTTCATACTGAAGACAGGCTTCTTTTAAAACAAGCTTTTTGCTGGCTCTTTTACATTTCTGCCATGGCTTTTCATTCCTTGTTTTGGGCCAGGACCGACAGCGCTATTCTGAAGTATCTCAGCAAGCATATGGTGCGTGTGCTGTTTCCATCATTAACTACCCAGGCAGCAGGGAACGGAGTGCCTGCTTGAAAACATTGCGGGAACGGGATTTCTGTTACTTACTCTGTGCAGGAGTTTATGACTCAGACTGTGGATAGGCCTCCTTGCCAGCTAATATCTGTACAGAGCCAGAAATCTAATATTATAAGGCTGAAGTATCATTTTGACACACATTACCCACCAATTCTTCTCATGATTGGTTATATGCAAGGAAGAAGTTCTACACTGTGAGGGTGGTGAGGCACTGGCACAGGTTTCCCAGAGAGGTTGTGGATGCCCCATCCCTGGCAGTGTTCAAGGCCAGGTTGGATGGGGCTTGGAGCAACCTGTGCTGGTAGAAGGTGTCCCTGCCCGTGGCAGGAACTAGATGATCTTTAATGTCCCTTCCAACCCAACCAAACCATTCTATGATTCTATAACGTTCTTGTTAGAGACACCTATTCACAAAATAAGCATTCATGCTAGGCTCTTCCAGCTGCAGTTTAAAGTGGTGCTGTCATTACAGAGCTGACACATTGGGTACACCCTGCCAACTTGTTGACAAAAAGAGGGAAACACATAATTTAATACAGCTGTTTTACTGCAAAAAGTATCAACAACACTTCAGCCTTTTTATTTCAGTCCTGTCAATCAAAAATATCTTCTCCACCAGATAAGTTAACATGCCCTCGAAGAATGCCTGGTTTTGACAGGCATTCAGAATATAGTGTGATTTTTTTTCCTCCTCTTTTTTAATCTCTGTTCCTTTGGCCTATTCACACATCTATTTGTTCAGAAGACTACAGCCCTCCTCATTGATTCCAGTGATGAATTCAGAGAAAGTTTTGGGCACACCCCTAGAGCTTTGCAATCTTTGCATGTAAATGAGTAATTTCAGCTGCACAGCAGATCATGTTGAATTGTCTTTTAGAAATGTGTCCCTTGTCTTGCACATATGATCAGGTTTTGTTGAAGATGAGATCAGATTTATTGATGCTTCTTGGATTATTACCTATCCCCACTTATATATTTCTTTGACTACCTTGTGTTTGCTCAGCATTGTCATTTCTGAAAGCTTGATATCAAACTCTTATTTTATAACCCCCTTTTTTTTTTGTGAAACGTGACAAGATGTAGTCTTCGCAGCAAATTCTGACTCCTGCCCTGCCTTTTCCTTTTCCCCTCTTCTAGTTAACAATCCTGGTCTATTTGTGGTTATTTCACCCCTTAGTTTATGTTAAAACAACCCATCTGAAGTTGCGGATGAACCTGTCCTTGGATCGACATTAGACTTCGGTGTCCTGAACAGGAGACTGATGTGGAAAAGCACATTACCTGGACCATCAGCACTTCAGGGTTTTTACAATGCTGTTATTTCTTCCATATAGTTCATTTTTATTCTTTCACTTATGTATTTTCAATATAGGAGAAAAATTCTGTCCGGAGACTGCCTGATGATTTTGTGAGTTTCTAGCTGGTGAGATTTCTGTAGTACTAATTCCAGAATTAGTAATATCCTAATGCAATACAGCAAATCCTGACTAGGCTACCTGTCAGCGGGTAAATTAACATATTTATGAGACTTATAATCCAATTTCTAATTTAAAATGATTTTCAAAAAAGGAACTGGAAAAGGGAGTCAGCTAAATTTTGACCTTGCTTACACTGAGTGTTTGTAACTATAGGGAATCTGAGATCTTCCTGGTGAGCAGGAAGATTTACGATCTGTTCAGTGAGAATTCATAGGCTGAGATCTCTCTGCCAATAAAACTTGGTACTCGTCTTGCCTAATTCTCTGTGAAGTTAATGCAGAAAATTCTTAAGGCAAAAAAGATGGTTTGACTCACTGTAAGTTTTTAATAAGTGATACATGATGAAGTAATTCAGAAGGACAAAGAAGCCATTCTGCTCTATGTTGTTTTTCACGGATTCTGTGACAAAGAAATGAAGCAGTATGGTGGGCCCAGGCAAGGTGTGTATTTTTGGCAAGGATCAATGAATTTTACATTCTGCTTCAGACAGAGCTGTCCCGACATGAAATTTGCCATTTCAGCAGTGTATTTCAGCATCGCCAACAGTGCTAAAAATATAGCCGCCGTCGTGCACAGAAGGCTCCTTAGGGCCAAATTTAGTCGGCCAAGTGTGGCTGGGGAGCAGTCCAAGAGACTCTCTGGACCCCACAGCTCTGTCCAGAACAAGGAGCCAGAACCCTGTTATACAAAAGAGATATTTGAAAAAGACAAATACGACACAACTGGCACTGGAAACCATGGCAACAGGTGGGTGCATCTCAGGGAATCCAGGAGCAGGATTTAAGACTAAAATAAATTAATCTCTTCCCTATGAACTCTCTGTGGTCTGGGGAAATGTCTTTTTGCAACTCGCAACCTTTCACACTGTGCAAAGTGTCATGAATGTGTTCATTTCTTTGAAGTATTTCAGATACATAGTCATGAGGCAGGTATCTACATGGTATAACCGTATCGAGGTGAAGATGCACAGGCAGGATGACTGTGCCCCAAATGTGCTTTACAAAATTCCAGCCTAGGAAATCATAAGAATGCCAGATCTGTCCCTGAAATCAGGATTCAGAATCCTCTAGGATCTGGTAGCACTGTCTCTGAATTGGCTGGGGGGAACTTGTCTGTCTGTCCATGCCAGGTTTTGGTGCAACAGGGTACACAGTCACCCAGTTTATGCACAGGCTGGTTTGTCTGCACCGTGAATGACTTCAGGAGCAGTTGCCACTGGGTGGAGGCTTAAGTGCTTGCCTGAGATTTCTCAAGTGTAAGGAAATTGATTCTTAATAATGCACTTAATTCCACTCATCACCATCATTATTCTAGCAAGGCAAAATTATCATGTTTTAATTTATGGAGCTGTGCATAACATTTGTCAGTGTCTTGCTACTTTTTACTCCCAGAAATATGACACAACAGTCTTATTTGGTGGTAATCTTTTGATACCATATTGCACATCAGAATTAATCACAAAGTCTCTATGCTTTTATTAACATCAGTGATCTGTCTTGGAATTTTTTGTATAAAGATGATGATGAGATGTGTTTCTCCAAACATCTGAACACCAAAGTGCTAGATCTCTGGTTTATCTGCTTTTGAAAGATTTAATAAGACACTGCAAACACAATAGTTCAGAGAGATGGAAACAAAGTCAATATATTCACTTGCACACAATTTTTATTTTTTTCCCCTAAATTACAGCCAAAGCCTAGAATTTTTAAGAAATTGTTTGATTCCTTAAAATATTTTTAAAATATAGACTGATGGTTGTAAATTCTAGATATTTTGGGAAAAAAAAAATTAATACAAACACCTGAAATTCAGAATAAAGAACAGTTCGCTGGCTTTCTTCTTCTAGTAATAGTCAAGCTGGTAGATCACCTAAAGATTTCACTCAGTTTAGGTGGCTCAGAAAGTCATCTTTTTACTCAAAATATCTTAAGTGCATTTTGATATTTAAACTTTCCTGTGGATATTTTGTTTCTGTTCCATGTAGGTTCCTGACGATCCCAGGTACTCCATCACCAAGCCCATGTTCATCCTAAAAAGACAATTGATATCCTGTTACTTGCCCACCATTATTCTAGCAGCATTGCTGTTGTCCAGGGTATCTGAACATACTCAGAATCGAGTGACTTAAAATTCAGTGAAATATGGATGTTTTCAGACCGTTTCCAAATTTTTAGGTTTGGCTATGCAGGTATTAAGAGACAAGTAAACATGTGTTTCTATTTTTATTTTCTCCCTGAAGAAATCTGACTGGAATTTTTTGAACAAGTTGCCATTCTTGCTCAGCGTATGTGTTTGTTCCTAGAGATCTTTGTAGTGCTGCTATCTATGTCCCTCCAACCTAGCTTTTGCTCTTTACAATAGATAACCTGTCTTTCGTCTTTCTGCTGATGGCAGCAAAACATGGCTATCAAGCCAAATGCTGTCCTTTACCATTTAATTATCTTTGAATTTATGTCATGGTCATCAATTCTTCCATTGACTGACTCCTCCAAGACTGACTGAGAAAATGAAATGTCCCAGTTCACAGTCTATTCTCTAAAAATAACAACATGAGAGCCTGAAAGGCTCGTCCTAAACCCTGTTAAGAAGTCCTGCTCAGCCTGCAGTTTAACAGAAATTCTGTCATGCGACATGTGGAAACTGAGTTAAATGATACTTTTACAACAGTAAAAGGCCGCTATTTTGTCTTGTAAGTTTTGATGAAATAGCAGGTAAAATGCTGGCTCCTTATGGAATGATTGGGAGTTTCACAACAGAGGTCAGTGCACCCAGGATTTCATTCAAGGAAAAACAATAGCGAGCAGTGTGCCTTGTGTCTTCAGGACTCTGAACTGATCCACACTCTGGATCACTCATGGTCATTTTATTCATATCAGTGATTTGAAAGTAATTTATTATCTAACAAAAAAAAAACCCCCTAATATATTTTGTAAAAAAAAGGGGGAACAAATGAATGCATTTATTTCTTAAAATAAATTAGTTCTCACAACTGTAGGAGACAGAGGCTGCCTCCTGTCCACCTACAAAATACTCACTTTGGCTCACGCAACATGAATTCTGAACCCAGACCGCTAATCTGGTCTTCTCCCCACTCACCTAAGTCAGGAGAGCTAGTTCTTATCCTGGCCCCATGGAGTCCCAGCGTCCGAGGTGCGTGGGTGCCAGCGGGGAGGTCGGGGCCGTGGGGACCTACCTCCTGGGGATACCCCAAGGGTACAGCGTGGGGAAGCCCCGCAGCCCTCCGAATGCAACAGCCGCCTCTCCCTCCTCCCTGCTCCCATCCGATCCCCCGGGTGCCAGGCTCCCGGCGGCTGCCGCAGGGTGGTGAGGAGACCCCCGGAGGGGTGATAGCTGGCTGCGCCTTCAGAGAAGGGTTTCTGGCAGCAGCGTGCAGCAGGATTTTTGGCAAAACACACCCGGTGTCTGACTAATTCATAAAAACCTACTATAGCTGATCAGGTGACCGACGCAATGCCAAAAGAGAAACAACATTCAAAACTGGGAGAAAGCGCTTAAAATAGAAAGTATGAACACATGTCTGCATATAGCTAGACAGATGGCATCTCTTTAAGCAGGGCTTATCCATATGGCAAGCTAGTAGTTTGAATCTGAATGCTGTATAGGATCCCAGTGGAGCAAAACCCGGATTTTTTGACTCAGAGAGTCTACGCTATATATCTCACTTACGCTTCAGATGACAACATAAGTAGTTTGATGCCATCAGCTTCTGGTAGTAGGTGTAAATAATCAGAGAGAGAGGGAAAGAGATGGAGAAACATGAACTTATCAGGGAGTTAGGAAACTCTCCTAGAAAGGGTTTGAATTAATAGAAAAGAAGAATAGGAAAAAAAGAGACATTCAAACCCCACTGAAGCAGCTTTCATAAACAGCCAAATTTAATAGCTGACTAAGAAAATTGCAATTGCTGCAGCTGCCCAAATACCCAGCAATAACTCGTTCACTGAAGAGGCCTGTTCCTGTCGCACTGATGGACAACAGAGTCCTACAGTACCAAAAAGTCCCTGTCAATCTGGGGGAAGGCTGCTGAGGACACAAAATTTCTCTAATCCAGTAGGAAAACTGTCCAGGTACAGAAGACTTCTGAATCAGAATAAGCACATCCCTCGCCTTTTTATCCCTCACAGGAGCTTAAGCATTCAGCTCATGCACTGGTTACTGCTCCTGAGCTGCAAGCTCTTCTCAACGGAGATACTCCAGGCATAAAGGAAAGGTTGTAGCTGAGAATGTATTACCTGTCATGGCACGGGGATTACACTGCTTGCACAGGAGGAAGCCTGCCTGGAAGTCTTACAGTAGGGAAGAACTGGGAAGAAGCCAATTTTATCTATGAAGAAAAATCAAAAGATAGTTACATCATTCATTCCAAACCAGAAAATCTCCATACCCTTTGAAATTAAGCATAACGAAGCTCTGATGTTTGAAAACAAAGAAAAGGAATATATCAATATGAAATATCTTCATTTTAATGGAAGCTTAATTGCAAGAGGCTGCTGACAAGTTCAATCAACCCCATTTACTTGTTGACATATGAAGTGTTGAAGAATTCTGCAGTTATTTTAACTACACCAAAAGCAAAGAAAATGTAATACTAGAAAGAGCCCAGTTTGAATATTTCTTAACTAAACAGACGTGCATATCTGCACATTTAGTGGAATGGCTAATTAAATATAAATAGTTTCTATATTAACACTTCTCAATTCAGTTTAACAAACCCTTATTGATCTCTTTTACAGACAATGTCACCTTTGGAACCGGGAAAAGACGAAGGGTTGAATATGACATTAAAGAACTTCTCAGGAAAAAAATGTACCTGTGCTCACCTAAAAAACCATAGGAAAAGTTGATGATCTGATAAACTGGTGTGTTTTTACTGTTACACGCCATAACTGACTGAACTAGTTAAAGACTGGAATATTAAACAAATTAAGAACCGAAAGAACTTTATTTTCAGCTTTAAATTTATACCTTCAAATGAAACACGATACCTGAACACATTTGTCATTATTTGCAACCATCCTGTGCTGCAGTAAGACCTGAATACAGAGATAGTATGCTGTCTTGCAGAATTCAGTGGCACCTTGAGGGCAATAAGATGCTATGCAAATTATGGTGCAAGACAATAATCAAGGCCTGTCTTCAAAACATTATTAAATTGTTTCTGAGTCCCATACAAGACTAGCATGCATGCAGTGGATGAGATTTCAGTTGTTCATCAGCTAGGTACCAAATCCCACAAAGTCTGATGAATTTCAGGTTCCATCTATCCTAATTTTTATAATTCTTCACAAATATTTCAGGTTTTTTGGGGGAATAATTTTGTGTTCTGTAGCAAAAATGGGTGCTATTGCTAACTACAACTACCAATACTTGTTACTAGTACTCACCAGTGTATTGTTAACTTTTTCCCTAATCTTTCTTGTTCACCAGACACAGAAACCATCTTTGACCTTTCAGTCTGGAAGGTGAGGCTCAGGAAACCATTCAGCTCTTCAGCACAAGGAAGGTTGAGGACTGACACATTCTTTCCTTCCCTCATTTATTATCTATAGAAGAGGATGTAAACTTGTGAATGTATATCAGGCTGGTGAGTCATGCTGATTAGCAGATATTTAGCCAGGCTCATTTGCTTAACCTTAATGCTTGTCACATGCCATGCAACAAACTCCGTTGTGCATTACAAAGGATTTGGCATCATGGAAGTAATTATTCCAAAATGATTCTGATAGATTAAAAAAATTAAAAATGAGGCAATTTGGCCCTAAAAACAACATTTTCTAATGAGAATGTTTCTGGGTCTGCAAATCCATAGTCATGTTTTATTTATAGCCTGGCCTATGATTCATCATTAGGGTTTCTTTCAGATTTTGGAAGAAAAATTGTTCTTCCATGGACGAGTGTTTGTAGATAACCACAGCTGCTCCTTGCTAGCTGCTTTTTCAATAGCAGAAAGCCTAGCACTAGCGTTCTTACGCATCTTTGCTCCTATCTGCTCACATTCAAACACTTTTCACCACACACAATCAATCCCATTGTAAGGGCTTCAGGCAGCAGCCACTGCAGCCGTCATTTGGCTTGTCAGCAAACCATCCCCTTTTCATTCCAAGGAGGAACAGCTGATGGGGTGAAACTTTGCTGCTGGCTAGAAATCTTTGAAAGGATGGTGCTGCCCCTGCCCTGCTCTTACCTTCTCCCCCAAAAACACTACCTGTGCCAAAACACCTCTGATTCTGGTGTTTAAGGCAATTGGCAGAAGCTTTGTAGGCAGCAAAGGCAGGCAGGATACTACCTAGCCCTTCTCCTGCTCTGGCATCAAGGGCTACAGTTTGAATTTTTCTGTGTATTGCTTGCTGGGTGATAAAAGGAGGAAAGGTCTAAAGTGATTTGTCATTGAGAAAGTTATTTTTCGAGGCTAGGTGGTTGCGGTTAACATTTCTGCTCTCTCGTTTTAAGAGCCTTCTCTGCAAACGGGCAGGTTTACAGGTTGTTTAAGAAGCAGAGCTTGAGCTAAACTCTTTTTTTTTTTAGCCTTTTTTTTTTTTTTTTTAGCTTGAGCTAAACTTTTCTAGTAATCCTGCCCCCAAATAAATTTTGGTCGTCTCTGCACACATGTCTCTCTATATATACTTAGTAAGCTTTTTTCCACTAAGGTAAAAGCCTGTCAAATCCTCTGGGCTGCAGGGCTACTGTTTAGAAACAGATGCTTCTGCACTTTCGGATACCATACCAGGTTATTATTATCCTCATGTTTGCTCTTTCAGGACCTGATCAGACTTAACTGAGAGAAACCAGAGGCTGTGCCTGAGTTAACCACCAGCTCACCGAATCCAGCATCGCTTACTGGGTACCTCTACAGACAACACTGGAGAAATGAGGCTACAGCTTCACACGCATGCCTGGCATAACGATCCCAAACGGAGCTGTATTGTTGTCTCCCCTTCGTTCATCTTTGTGTTGGAGATGGGTATGAATAAAACTTTGATCGATGCCGGTGGGGATGCAGAGGTGGATAAGCGGCAGAGCAGCGCTTGCTGCACTTGCGGCACTTCGTGAGTTAAAAACAGCTGAAGCTTTGTGACTGTCATCGGCACGTCTGGGGAACTCTAGGCTGAGTTTGTAATCTTGGCCTAAGGTTGAGGAAATGAATGCTCTTGTCACTTATCCCACTGGCAGTTTACTTGCTGTCTGGCAACTTGGAGAAGGCAGAAAATACTGTAGGGAGTGGATGACTTTTGACTCTCTGTAAATAGAAAAGGAAAAATTGAGGCCTTTGAGCAGTCCTGTAGCACCAGTGTAAGGAATCTGCAGGTCTGCTATCAATTTCATTCCTTTGGGCAGCCAGAAGCCTTGTCCTGTTATATTACCTCTTCAACAGTATTGTGATCATGTGGACCTAAAGTGCAAACTGTCTCATACTTCATGAGTATTTTGTCTAGTTCCTGTAAAAAATAGCATATACACCCATCGAAGTAGAGCAGCTTCACACAAAATGTTTTCATTAAGAACTACATGATTATACATATTCACTAAATACATATTTGAACAAAAAACAACAGTCATCAAAAATAAAAAATTTCTTTCCATGAGAACAGGAATCACAGAAGAAATGCTCATATTGGGATCTCTTTTCTGCTGTTGGTAATCCTGTATTCAGTGTGTTTGAGAAACAGTTGCATGCCCCTTCCTAATTGTTCTGTATGTTCTCAGTGCAAAATACGAGCACGATATCTGTACTTCTTCCAGTTTGATTTCAGCATAAACTGTTTTTGTGTAACTTTAGTACCTGTGCCAAATTTGTATGGCAATTACCTCTTCAATATGCTAAGCGGAGAGGTCAGAGTTCTCTCTATTTGTTAAACAAATTAGTGTCAGAGATCCTGAACAATTCCAAGGCAGAAAACTCAAGAAAGGCAGTGAGGAAGAGAGGCAGTTAGAAAACACAATGAGAAGTATTTTGTATGTCAAAAATCATAGAGTTGCTAATGAAAAGCTCAGCTTCCCCCAAAAACTCCATATGGAGGAATTAACCTTAGTTTAAGTTAAAATGTAAACTCCTCCCCGACTGCCCCACCACAGAAAATATATTAACTATTTCTTTAAAAGGTGACCTTGGAAATGTGAACCTGGTAATTGGAGTAACTGGGGAACTACTGCAGCTCCTCAACCTCCGTTCAGTTTGGGTAAAGGTCAATGTGTATTTGGATACACAGCTGAAATGTGTCTTTGCCTGATTCATCCTATCTACCCTTTTCTTCCTTTCCATCTCACAAGACAGCCTTTGGGCTATCCTGCTTCTTTGAATGGGCAACCAAGGCTCTTAACATCCAGACCACCTCCCTCCCTCTCTCCCTCAATTCCCAGCTCATCTCCAGCCCCGTGCAGCTCTCCCCTTCTGGATATGTGCACCACTTGCACTAGTGCAAGTGACGGAGCATATATGTAGGGCTCCGTGGAAGGCTCTGATCAGCAGTCAGTTTACAAAGATACCCGGGGGTTTACAGCTAGGGTAGTCTCTGCCTGCAAATTTATGACTTTCTTTAAAAGTCAGGCGGGGAGTGTAGCTCTCATGCTCATTGCATAAGGAAGATCTACAGTAATCTTAGACTTAGATGAATAAGACGGATGATGAAATGGGGATCAGTCTTACATGAAGAAAAGGAAATTATTTGAAAGAGAGGAAGAAGGCGAAGGATCTAGAGGGAAAGAATTGCTGATTGATCTGCCATCATGAGAGAAAAACAGGAAAGAGAAAAAAAAGCAAAAAGAAGCAACAGTCCCTGTAGAGGGAATAGGAAATTTGAAAGAGGAAGAAAGACCAAAGGAAAGAGGTATAAAGCTTCTGATTATTCTTTTGCTGGTGGTTGTTCTTTTATTAAAGGCATCAATACAGTATAGAATCATAGAATCATTCAGGTTGGAAAAGACCTTTACGATCATCAAGTCCAACCACCAACTATGCCCACTAAACCATGTCCTGAAGTGCCTTGTCTACTCGCTTTTTGAGTACCTCCAGGGATGATGACTCAACCACCTCCCTGGGCAGCTTGTTCCAATGCCTAAGTATGTTTACTTACTGTTCCAATGTCTAAGTATGTTTGCTTACCAAGCAGTTGTGGTGGTTTAAAATTTTACTGCCTGGGGGCTGCTTGTTACCATCTTCTGTTGGAGGTTACTCAGGCCCAGCTGCCCCCAGCAGAACAGAGCAGAGCAGAGAGAATAGCAATGGGCTCTCCTCTCCCCTTTGGCCATCAGGCAGCCTGGGTTTCACTGCTGGTGACGATAAGCTTAAGCTTAAGCTTAATCAAATGCGGTTCATGCACACGATGGATAAAACAGACGGGGTCCATGAACAGTCATGACGGCTGTGGGTCCAGCAGATAGGGTCCACGTACACAGTCCCATCAGCTGGCGCAGTGGGAACCTCTGGCAGAGGACTGAAGGGTGGTAAAGTGTTTCTGCACTGTCACAGCTCGCTACCAAAAGCTGCAACAGCTCAGAGGTTTTTGAGGGAGTCTTGTGTCTATTAGGTCAGGGGAGGTGTTCCAGCCAAATAAATAAGGTGCTTCTTCACTGAGACCACTTTTTAGGAAGTCACCATAGTTTGTATTCATTTATTAAGAAAAAATCAAGAAAAAGCATGGATTTTTATCCTCTGTTTGTGAAGCACAGGAGAACCAAATGAAAATTGTACTGCAGTACAGCTGATTCATTTAATGAAGGGTATCCCTCTTTCAGGGTCTTTATATGATATCTCTGTGAAGCTGCAGGGCTGAAGAAGTGGGTGTCAACAATTCAGTTAGATTATCATATTAAAAATATTCTCTGAAGCATAATACAATTAAGTTACCAGAGGAAAAAATAAAAGGATAATTATACCAAGCACATGTATCACAGTATGACTGGTATAACTTCTGGAAAACAATCATAATGATACATTTCGTTTTTGAAAGCTAATGGATATGCTTCCACTGCCTGGAACCCTGGTCAAACCTTTATTCTCCGTAAAATAAAATAAAACTTTCTGAAATTAAATCTGGGGAAATAAAACCTTTGCATGCTGGATTCTTTTTCTTAATATAACCAGTGTATACGGTTAAAGTGAATTAGAATGCACTGGTTTGGAAGCTACAGCTATTTTAAGAAGTCATGAAAGAGATATTTGCAATCTTTTGAGAATAAAAATATAATATCACCATTTGTTCATAATATTCTTATTTTCCTCAAAATTTTGCTGAAAGTGCTGGAAAAAGAATTGATATAGAATATTAGGGCCAAAGTTTTCATATTTGAGATTCTAAAATTAGGTTCCTAACTCCATATTTAAATAGCTAAATATAAGTAGCCTGATTTTCAGAGCTGCTGAGCAA
The DNA here is from genome assembly GCA_013401275.1 of Pandion haliaetus. Lineage (NCBI taxonomy): Eukaryota > Metazoa > Chordata > Aves > Accipitriformes > Pandionidae > Pandion > Pandion haliaetus. The sequence continues at coordinate 132,180 of VYZV01011500.1, read as the reverse complement.
TCCCAGCTGCCACTGAAATCAGTGGGAGCTTTGGGTTAATACCAGATTGCATAAAAGGCTCATTATCATGTAAAGACTAAATAGGGATTGGGACATTTTAGCCAATGTTATTAATAAAGGTTACTGTGGTAGGACTACAGAAGAGAGGAGAGGAGAGGAGAGGAGAGGAGAGGAGAGGAGGAGGAGAGAAGAGGAGGAGAGAAGAGGAGGAGAAGGGAGAGAAGAAAGCAAGGCTCCCAGGACACCTTATAGCAGTCTTGCAGTACCTAAAGGAGACCTGCAAGAGAGATGAAGAGGGACTTTTTACAAGGGCATGTAGTGATAGGATGAGAGATAATGGTTTTAAACTGAAAGAGGGTAGATTTAGGTTAGATGCAAGGAAGAAGTTCTTCACTGTGAGGGTGGTGAGGCACTGGCACAGGTTTCCCAGAGAGGCTGTGGCTGCCCCATCCCTGGAAGTGTTCAAGGCCACGTTGGATGGGGCTTGGAGCAACCTGGTCTTGTGGAAGGTGTCCCTGCCCATGGCAGGGGGTTTGGAACTAGATGATCTTTAAGGTCCCTTCCAACCCAAATGATTGCATGATTCTGTGACTGAGATCTGTAGAAGTGCATAGCAAGCTCTCAGTGACTTTCAGAGGCCAGAGTTCACCCAGGCTGCCACTCATGTAGGCAGAAACCCTTCCTAAGCCATCTTGCTCATTACCTTAAACCATATGAATATGGTCCCATGCCACTTTTGAATCATTAACCAGGACACATCTAAAGGTTTTTCCTGATGTATAAGCTTAACCTATCCTTTTTCAGTTTCCTCCCATTCCTGTTCTTTCAGATGCAAGGTGGCTATTTCACTCCTCCCTACCCTGTTCCTGACACCTACCCTTAAACAGCACCGTCCACCTCTGCGTGGGCACCAGCACCTCACCCCAGCCTGCTGCCGAGGGCCCAGGAGACGCAGCCCTGCAGCCAGCCCTCCCTGGCTGTGGCTGCTGCCCACCTCTTGCACATTGCCAGACCTGGGAAGAGCCGGCTTGGGGCTCTATGCACCTTCTGGGCGTAGCACCCTCCCTTCTGCGGAGCCCCCAGGTACCCCCTGTCTCCATGTAAGGTTAGCTGGGACTCACAGCCTTGCATTTCTTCCATGCAAGGTGGTACAGGACGATAGCAGAGCTCCTGTGCTGCTTGCACACCCCAGAACAAAAGAAGCTTTCTTGTACGGGCGCTGCACCGGGAGCTGCACTTTTGGTTTGTATTTTTTGAAGTAGTGCTGTCTTATGTTGTTTGTTCTCCATAATCTTCTCAAGCCTCTTGCTCTACGATAAGAGCTGCATAATGTTTATCTTTATCCCATATGGCTACGGCAGCCTCAAAAGCTTTTCTGAGCTCTCCGCGGAGCCCAGAAGGAGCAGGCGCCCAGCTGCTGGCCTTGCTCTCTCCCTCTCCACCAAGCCCCGCAGCAACTGGGTACCGCTGATTATGAAATGAAACAAAAGAAAAGCAGCTTCCATTGAACATGCAATTGATGCGAAGATCAAAGCAGAAGCGAACAAAACACAACTTGAAAGAGAACAGTTCAAGAAATCAAGCAGATGCTTTTTTTTCCCTACCTTGTGTTGCAGATGCGGAGTAAAGCTTCAAGTCACTGAAGTCGATATCCAACCTGACAAGAGCCAGGATTTCACCCCCAGTGTTTTAATCCCCGGTTTATGTCAGAACTGCTACATTCCTCACATGTTTTTTTCTCCAATTGCACATTGTTTTCACAGCCAAGGGAACTCTGCTTCTCAAGACAGTTCCCAATCTTTCCTGGGAGTAAGATGGGTCTTCTGCGTGTAAGCCCTGCTTTCATCAGGCTTATGACCTCCAAGAGTTATATTTCTGTTTAGCTTCTGGAAGCTCATTTAGCTGCCATGGTCTCATTTGAGGCTATGACTGGATCTGGCAAATCTGATTTATGCTTTAAGTTGCTGATGTTCTTTTTGATGGTTTATAATTTCACCAGGCTTTAGCAGTTTGTATTCAAATCTTCCATGTAAAATGTCTGCTATTATTATTATTATTATTATTATTATTATTATTATTATTAATAATAATAATAATAATAATCCTTTTTGGTAAAAGGTCAGAGAAGCACTGTTAATATTGCATGAGGGAAGAAATGGCAAAAACTGTTTGATTTTCTCATGCTAAGAAAAAAAAAAAAAATTGGCATCCATCTAACTGAAAAGTTTAAATGTCTCCATGCCTGGGAGCAGGTGATTCTTGGGGGACATGGGGAGAAGAGAGACTCCTCTTTTTTGTATTGGTGTAATTTTCTGTGTTTAAAGGAAGTGAAGTCTGTACCTAAAGTCAGTGAACAAATTGCTGTCCTTAAAGACATCAAATATGAAGAAAAGAGAACTGAATGTTTTCAAAGGCATTTACAAGCATTGCAGCGTGAATATTGATGGGCAAAGATGAAGACATTGGGTTTTCTGAAGCGCCTGAGTGAATTATAAGCCTGAGCACCACTGCATTTGAATGATGATTTGGGAAGCCTGCCCTGGGCAGTCACCCCCCGAGCGAGCATCAGGCAGGGTGTCTCGGGCAGGAGGTTACACCACTGCACCGAGCCCTGCTGCAGTGCCATGCTCAGGGGATGATACCGTCCCCAGGGCCGGAGGTTGTTCCCCTGAATGGAGCTGCCCTGTTAGGAATGCATTTACCGAATCAACTTCAACTTGGTACGGCTGGCATGACTCCACGCCACAGTGGATTGCTCAGAACAGACATGCCCATGTGTTCCTGGGTTTGTGATGAGATAGGTAGACTAAATGCAGACAAGTAGCTTATGGGATTAGCAAAATCACCCAGTCATCTACTAACATCCTAGTATGACCAAGAGTTCTTCACAGTTGGCCCCAAGGTATTTTAAGGGGATTTTCTTACAGAGAAACAACACTGAATGGAATAAGATGGATTGATGACCGTAAGGGAGGGGCAACCTTTGGAAGCGTTTCAAAAGACACTTAGAAGAAAGGTGTGGAAGGAAAACAATAAAGTGTAGATAAAAGAGGGACAGACGGAAAGGATATAGCAATAGTAAACAATTAAAGCTTGCATTAATTTTGGTGAGAAAGACTTGGGCCTGAGAAAACTGGCTGGGATGGTGATGGCAAGTGATGTCTTCCTTTGCATGGAGACGGCTTTTGTGCAACATGTAATTCCAAAGACATAAAGAAGCTCTTGGGCTTCCTGCTTTCAGTGGGTGCGAATACATGTCTTCAGCTCACCGCTGATCACAGAATACAATCTAAAAGAGATTCCTGCTCAAATCATACCTAAGCACAATCACTTTGTCGTGGTGTCCTGTAACAGAAGAGAGCTGCCCGTACCAATTTCTGAATGAGAAATAGTGACAAGTGATGCTGCCTTCTGAAACCTCTGGGTGTAAGTATCAGGTAGATCTTGTAGGGCTGTATGGGTCTTCCTTTTTTCATGGACAAGAAGAACAACAATGGCTTTGCTGCTCTCCTGAAATCTGAGGCAGGCTGAAGCCTCTCCCTTAAAATGTAGGGTATAGATAGTAAGTTGCTTGCACAGCTGCATCTTCTTATTTCTGAAATCCTACTGAACCACAGTTAGACCTGTGTATGGGCAATGAATGGGATTGTATTACTTGTTCCCACCAATAAAATTTCCACAGCAAGGTTAATCCAGCTTGCTGGTGTTTCACCATACTCAGAGAATTTCTCCACCCCTAGAGGTCTTTAAATCAGAGGAGAATTACTCTGAAAATAATTCAGGTTTGCATGTGACAATTTAGCCTGGAAGATGAAATGTCCATGCCCAGGAAGCCAAGGCCTTGCAGAGCACTGGGAAGACTTGAAGGAGGTTTCTGGGTTTCAGGAGGTTTGTTTTGCTGGGGAAGAAGCAAGAGATGATATAAGGATGATATAGATGATAAGGGAGATATTCAGAGGTGAATAGTTTTCCACTGTTATTTCTAATGATGATGACAGAGATTATATTTTGATATTGTAAGTTACAAGAAAATATCTTGTCTGACAAGAGTTACTCCCTATTGTTTTTGTTGACAATATTCCCATCATTGCTGCTAGACTGTATTACATCCCCCTCATACTTCACCATCTCTTACGAAAATTAGTCCAACTAGAGTTTCTGCCTCTCCCCATCCTTTTGCTGCCCCACCATTAATTTCCTCTTCCCTGTCACAGCCTGTCTCCTCACAGTTCTGAGGTCTGAGGACTGTTATCTGCCTCTCATCCCTTCAGTCTCTGCTATCTCAAGCTTCCTTTCCTCCTTTATTTCTGTTCTCGTTATCTCAGCCTCACCTTCAACTCTGTTGGCTCCCGTCCCACTGCCTGCAAGCATGCTCTTGCATATTCCACATCAGAATAAGGCTTCTTTATTCAACTTGGCCACTTACAAACCTATCTCCTTCCTCACCTTTGTTTTCAGCCCTCTAGGGCCCAGATCCAAAGATCTATTTAGGCTTTGGACTTGTCCTTGAATGCCTAAAAGTATTCTGAATGCAGTCCTGCCTCAGTTTTCTTTCCTTAGTTCTCATGATGCCCTTTTAAATGTTTCTTGTACTTTCCCTGCTCTTCAGTGTCAGCTGAATTCCTTTTTTTGGGAAAAAAACGTTTAGAAGTTTTTGTTCTTTATGGAAGGGACATTGTAGCAGCTGAGCAGGTTGTACTTGTGCTACTGTAGCCTCAGCATCTCTGCCTTAATGGTGGCTACTTCCAAGATGGGGCCGAGAAGAAACTTCTTACTAAGTCCATATTGATCCAGTCAGCACAAATTAGTTCACAAAAATAAAAGGAGAAATTAAGAGTAATTCCCATGTTCATTATATTCTCTCTCCATCAACAAGAAGTCTTCCCATATTTTAAGAAGACATATTATGCCCTATTCAACCCTGCTGTGAGTCTGCAGTCAGACACTCCTAAGCTGAACTAATAGGACAATGACATACATGACTGCTTCACAATAAGCACATCTTAGGGTTGCTAATAAGCCTAGTTGTGCGGAGGCAGTGCCCAGTCCACAGAGAAGATGAGAGCAGCTCGACACAGGGAACACAGGCTGATGCAAGGAACTCTGCCAGCAAGCATGGAGAGAAAGACATTCCTACACAGGTGGTATTGTGTTGCACAGGTAGAGTCGTTGAACCTCTTGAAGGCTGCAACACAAGTTGCAGAGGACCCATAGAGAGGACCTGGGTGTTGCAATGTGTCGTATCACACCATCTTTTAGTTTTGTAGCCACCTAGCAGGACTCACAATACAGTGCTAAGAAACCCGACTGTAAGTGTCCATGAACTGGGATTCACAAAATCCAGCTGCTGGAGAAGGCAATTGGGAAGTGTTACGGAGATGTCAGAACATTTGAGTGTTTTCCCTGCTCTTTACCCTTTCAAGTCACAAGCACTTGCAGAGAATGTTCTTATGTTCTTCATTCCTTTGGGACTAATGGTGCTGAACTGTTTGCTGGAGTTAAAAAAAGACAAATGAAAGTCCTCTCTTAAAAAATTGACAAGGAATTACTATTTCTTCCTAAAGCTGGCTGAGAGGAGCATTAAGACACTTAGCAATATCAAGTAATCGGTGTTTTCCTTAACAACTCCCTGGAGCACACATGTGCTTCTGGCTTGTCAGAAGCTGGCAGAGGTGCTATAAAGACGTGGGTTCCGTGTTTAGATGTCTGAGGTTAGTCAGCCAAGGTCCCTTGTTTGGATTCAGCTCACAGGTGTTAGCCTCTTAGTTGTGCCTGACAGTATTTTATGTTTCTTAGCTTTGCATATGAATGGTAAATGGCCTGTAAAAAATTTTAGTAGGACACCTAAACCGGAGCAAAACTGTAGAATGATTATTGCTCTCGGTACATTTGTACATGCAGTAGGGGCCTGATTTCCTCACTTGGGTTTCTGGAGCTAGAACATCCCCAGTTTTGCCTTCCAGCGCTCGCTTTTGCAATGCTGTACACGGAGGCTAACAGTGAATCTGTATCTTTGCAGAGTCCTACCTCTAAGTTGACCTCATTAGTATGAGCTTAGTTTGAGTGTTTTCTCTTTGACTTCATAGCTGGTTGGAAATGACATCCTGTGCAAGTGGGGAAACCAAAAATACTCATTGCTTTAATACATATCCATGTACAGTGGTTGATTGTCACATTTTGGAGCCTCTTTATGTTTTAGGGAAATGGAAAGCTATGCTAGCTTGCTTCAGTAGAGCATAAAAATATCTTCCTCTCATAGAAATGAAACATAGCAACAGATAACATTTTAAGTTATGTCAGTAGCCACATTTCTCTTTTAATAATTTAGAATGCATAATATGATTTGTTTAGCTAGATCACTTACTGCCTGTGTATCATCTCATATCAACCACAGAACAACAAAATTTATTAATACAACAGAAGAACATAAAACATAATTAGTTCCTTAAAAAGGCCATGATAGTATCACAAGGTTCAGCTGACTTCCAGATTGTGTATATATTTGAACTCTTTGCTATTAAATGCATGATCATTAACTAAAATCCAATGGTATACAGAGGAGGCGTGGAAGAAGGGAGATACCATGGTGACATGATGTAAGACACGGTGATCACGACAGAGGGCATGCTGAAATATTTTGTGAACTTAGGGCCAAAGACATCACTGAAGTTTTCCTTCAGAAATTTCAGCAAAACTCAATTGAATTTTGTAGAGCTGCACTCATGTATTCCAGAAGAGGATTATCAGATGAAGATAAATCTCCTTGGTTATTTCTCTTTTGATGATTCTTAGGCTGACTTGCTCCAGACAATAAAGAACTGGAGGGAAAACAAAGTAAAATTAAGTGTAACAACACAGATTCTAGTAACCCTCTGCAGAAAAAAATGGGAACAGATGTAACAAACAGAAGCTAAGCACTAAAAGAAGTATTCATTCACCACCATTGCTATGGCTATGAATACTGAGTGCTAATGACTTTTTTTTTTTATTACAAGTCATTAGTTTCATTAATTTTTGAAGCAAAAAAAAAGAGCACACTGTTAGAAATCTTTTCTATTCCTTTCCCTGTGAAGCTCTACCCTTTGGTTATCACAAGGGCTGGTAATACCCCACTCAGAAAGAGATGCAAATTTGGTTCAGAAACCTGAACCAGCAACCTTTCAGTGATGTAGCAATAAAAGCTGCTCACCTTGCATGTCAGAGAAGTTTAATTTGGGAAGTAAAAAGAAGAGAGGGAAAAATGAGAAGCAGATCTGAGACAAAAGAATGGAAAATCAAACATTCTTCTTTTCCTTCTTGCCTTCTTTCCTGGAGTGTCACAAGAGCCCACGGGAGGTGGTGGTCTGGTGCCACACTTCACCCCGTTGAGGCTGGGATAGCAGCTGTCCTGGAAACATCCCTCTTCCTGCAGAGTGAGCAGAGTTGGCCTTGCTGCCGGTGAGACGTCTTTGCTGTGATGGTGCATTTGTTTGAATTACAGGCTCAGTCCTTCTTTTGGCTTGGCTGCTGTCACGTCCCAGTTTCTCAGGACGATGACTCAGGTTTACTGATTCCCAGGTCAGGATTAAGGTGAAACGACATCAGGGATTCTTTAACTCACAAAACTCAATTTTTATTTGCTCACAGCAAGAATTGGCATGCTAACCACCAAAATCGGTATGCTCACAACAAAAATTGGCATGAGGCTATGTCAGTAAACTGTGTAACGTGCTAACCGTACATCACCAAACGTGTATTACAGGCCTTGCTTATTTGGGAACCGGTTCGGGGAAGACAATAAGGTGATCCCTCCCGTTGAGTCCCGAGGTTCAGAGTGGACCCCCTTGCTTCCTAGACTCCTTCTCAGCGAGGAGCCCAGGGGTTGCTGAATCCACTCCTAGTCCCAGACTCGGTCAATGGTTTATGTCTAAAGGGATGAGGTGTAGGGGTTACAGAAAAGGAAAAGGGAAAGAGAGAGACAGAAAAGAGAAAGATTTCACTGGTCCTGGGTCCAGCGTTGGTTCAGTCAGCTGAGGGGTCCGGTTCTGGTGGGTTTGCACACATGGGGCTTCAGTTTGTGTCCTTTTATCGCCCTTGCCCCTCCTGCGGGCGAGCACTTGAACTCATTAGGCTAATTAGGTAGCCTTTGGGCCGTGGGCTTAGGGGTCGTTTGGGGAATAGCTTCCCCTTCCCTGTTGCCGTACATGGTGAGCTGCCCTGTTCAGCATATCAGACCAGCACACCAGAACAGGGAGCTGTGCACCCTCCAGCAAGCCCTCCCCCTCCTGTTGCTGATGGACACTGATGGGCACTGATGGGCTTCTTTTCACCTAGGGTTCCTTGCTAGGCAGAATTCGTTGTTATGCAGAGTTAGTTGTCAAGCAGAACTTGCCCCACCACAATGTTTGAGACATTAACTCCTTCAGTCTCTCACAGCTGCTGGGTAGGACCCTTGTGCAAATACTTGGCAGCTCTGTGCCCCTCTCCAGAGCTGGTCTGGAGTGCTGAAGAAGCTGGCAGCTTCATGGACATGCTGGGACCCCCACCATGGTGGGGACAGCAAGGCAGGGCTCAGCTGGGTGCTTGGGAAAAAATGAGTCTCCGTGCCATGTATCTGGCAATACTTGTACTTTCCGTTGATCTGAAGGGAGACTGTTCTCATGTATGTTTGGTAACCCAATCTTAATGAAGTCTGGAGAGCAAAATAGTCTAAGGAAACATGTGTTTGCTTTGCTTAACCTGGCACACAACCATCATTCTTATCTGGATGCATAGAGAATGTTGCCAAGTTCAAACATAATTTCTTCTGCTTCTAAATACTGACCGATATATAATACTCAATGTGATTGTATGCATTTATTACTGGAATGTTAACAGTATAACTATGCATACAAAAATGCAAAATAGATATATGTGTACATCTTTATATCTCTTCAGAGACACAAATATACTTAAGATAGGAAAAAGCAGATGCCTGTTTAAATAATTTTATCTTACATGCTTATTTCAGATATTTTCCCCTAAAATCATATTATAAACAATAATAAAAAGCTGAACATAGTACAAAAGTGAAGGACAATTGAGGTCATGTAAAGAAACCAGAATTTTGTCATTCCATAGTGATATTAAATAAAAAATTGTCCCAAAGTCTGGATTTCCTTTGCTTTCTCTTGTGATGAAAGCTGATAAATGTCAAAGAGCTTTCCAAGAAACTCCAGATTCATTGGAGCCAATAATGTGAAAACTCTCTGTGCAATAATAAGTTTGGAAAGTCATTTATTCTTAAGATTGAAGTCTTAGGCTGCAGGGGTAGCAACACGGAAGGTTCTCACTTTACGCATTTTGCCTGAAAATGGAAAATAAATAACTCTGTGACTAAGCCTTTTTCATCTCTGTTGAAAACTCTAAAATCAAGGTTTTGAGATACAAACCAGTTACTCTACGGTAACAAGCTCCCACTAACACTTATTGTACCCTCACCCCTTTTATGTGGCACCCCTCCTAAACGTGAGCTAAGAGATCTCTTCCCCTCAGGAGAAATTCCTGTAGGACTGCAGCACTAGTGCCAACGCTCAGAAGCTTGAACCCTTCATGTGCTGGAATACCCGGGGATCCAGGACGCGCACCTGAGAGCTCCATCCATGAGGGAGAATGGAGCTGGCAGTACTTTATGTGGCAGCACATGTATTTCAGGCCCTTGGCCCTGCAGCAGCACCCAGGGTCCCAGCTGAGTCGGGGTGCCTGCCCCGTGCAGCAGACCCGACGCCGGGGGGGAGCCGGCACAGGACTGCAGGGCTGCGTTAGCCAGAAAGGAGTAAATGTGCACAGAGGAGTGGATCTTAGTGCAATCTACTGCCTTTATTCTGACATTTCCCATCGCTCAAGATTCATAGGGCGTCACAAAATCAGGTTCCTGGGGCTCCTGATGTCTCTTTACGAGCCAGTAGCTCAGGCATGACAGTGGGACGCGGGAGACCGAATTTCCTCTAGGTTCTTTTGTGCATTGGGATTTAATCTCATGTTTACCACTTTCCAAAAGCATTTTGTAACAGCAACATTACAGGCCTCTCTCAGCCCCCCTCCCTCCTTAATTCCTTCATGTGTGATAGATTACCATATATCACGTGTGTGGATGCATGGGAGAAGGAAAGCAAGGGGCACAGTTCTTTATCCTTGTGGTTTGGGCACTCATTTGGAAGTGATGAGACCTGGGCTTCAGTGCCTGCTCCTATGAATGTTTATGAGCTTTATATTTAGTGATCACTGAATAAATGTATTTTTTCAGTGCTTCAAAGGTAAAATCATTCAGCACTGAGGTGCTTCCAGGCATGCTTAGACCTTTGGGCACCTAAGCATTTCTTTTTTGGGAAAGACAGATATCTAGAGCTCCCACGTACCTTTTTGGTGAGAAATAAATTTAAAACGTGCAATGTTTTGAGCTTTTGGAGATGAGCTTTACCTGTTAGTCCAAAGATAGAACTTGGATTTCTTGCAGCTGACAATCTACACTCATTAGTGTTTATACCTTTTCCTGTGGGAGAAAACCAGATAGATAAAATACAGGCAAAATAACCTTTTGAGCAGCAAGGAGTCCCCCTAAGATATGGTTAATCATTGCATTTTTCTGGGTACTGGATCAAAAGAAAATGATCATTTATCAGAGGAAGTCACCAAAATGCTTAGTTGTGTTCAGCTCTTAGTAAACACTGCCTCTGATTTGGGAGATGTGCTATTTTTGGAGCTTTGTTGTGTTATTGGATACCCAGAGTTGGTAACGTACTTGAAAAAGGTGAAGTTTTCACAGAAGTACTCTCAGTCCCATAGCATCCAAGGTCACAGGGCTCTCACGAATAGGAGAATGCAGATAAACAGGAGGTGGCATGTGTCCTGGAAAGATCCTGCTAGTGGATCAAAAGAACTGACTAAATCCTGAAGCTGAATCAGACACTAAGGGTAAATTGTGACTTGAGCATTTATTAAACTTTTTTTTTTTTTTTTTTTGGTGGAAGAGGTGAGACAGCAATAAATACTGAGATAGAGATACTATCCTGTGTATCTAGTGGAGATGCACAGAGATGGAAAAATGAAAAAGAAATTGCAGAAAAACAGACTTGTATCAAAGTATTCCTATGTTTTGAGTCCCCCCTGTCCCATCCTCAAGTCTTCAGACCTGATACTTCTCCTGGCCAGCGCTGGGACCAGAGCAGCTGTACATAACACAGGGGATCATGCCGAGAAAAATTTGTTTACAGAGAAGGGCAGGACCTGTGACATTTGTGTTACTCCTGGCTTGCTAATATGGAAAGTTCCTATTTCACCAGCTGATGGCTGTGACTGCTGGGAAATAGAGCAGCTGGAGCACCCTGCTAAAGACTTTTTCAGAGTGCCTTGGACATTGCAACTCACCTAATTTCTCAGCTGGAAAGGCCCTTAATTTGCTTGCGGATGCTATTGCCCATTGTGGATAAATTCAAAACACACAGTGCTTGAAGCGTAATTGTTTCACCAGCCAAATTTCATAGCTGTTCTGTACAGCAGCAGACTTCAAGCCTTCCTGCAATGGTGGGAGGGATACACTGTACAGTGGAGGTGTTCAAATAGGTACATTTGTGCTGATACTAATGCTTTATCCATTACTTGCTCCATTTCATTTTAATCACCTGAATTTGTTTGACCCAGGATGATGTAGGAGGAGGAATGAAGGACTCCAGTTACTACAGTTCTACTCAGCAAAAATTAGAAATAAAAAAGAAATAGAACGCTGAGTAATTCTTATTTTTAAGTAATTCAGTGATGACCTGCCTAATCTGGAAAAGCAGTTGAGAGTGATGCTCACTGTATTTCTGTCAAAAAAGAAACTGCTCAGAATGAGTAAACATGACCCTGTATCAATTTTGGAGAATTGTTTCTTTTTTATTGGTCACTTCATTGTTGTGCTGATGCCCTAAATTGAGTATGGAATAAAAAGCTTGTCAGATGCTTGCTTTCTCTGCAGTAAAACTGGTAATGGTTTAAATTCTTTTCATGCTTCAAGCAAAATGGACTGACTGAATACATCCAGAAGTGCGTTAAGGTGTATTCTACTTCTCACAAAAGCAAAATTACTGAAAATTGTATAGTGATGCCAACAAAACATGTTTTTCTAAAGAAAGTTGAAGATCCAAAAATGGTGCCAACTTCAAAGCTTAAGAGCTAATAGTTAGTTAGAGCCAAAATCACTGTTAAAAAGGAATTCATAGCTAGTCAAGTCCTGTGCATCCTAATGCCTTGTGCAAAAGAAACACATATGCAAAGTGAACTCCAATAAAGTCAATACAGTCAATATGTTTGATGAATAGTGAGTGGCTTAACAGTTCATTAGCGCCCAGTCTCACACTGCTGTTTGCCAGACTCAGGACCTAAGGGTTCAGGACCCAGCATGCACTGCTGTGCTGCGCAATTGGAGGTTCTTTTAGGGTGGTCCTGCAGCCCTTGCTGTCCTGAGTCTATTTGAACAACAGGAAAGATCCTCTTGTTCACATTGCTATGAGGGTATGTAAATACTCACTTTCTGAGCCAGAGACAACTTCAGGTTTGCTATTGTCTTTTCTTCCAGCAGTTATTTGATACTTTTGGTTTTGGTTCCGCGTCTGCTAAAGATGTAAATCCCACTTGGTTGTTGACCTGGAGGTGCTCCTGTCACCTACCTGGACTTCTCAAAGGAAGACTCACTTTGCAGGTCCAAGGACAGAAGGTATTTGATTAGCAGAATGATGAAAGCAGCCAAACCATAACCATGTCATAAAGCAAAAGAGAGTTAAGCGGTCATTAGCAATCTGGAGTTTTCCTACTGCCAGACTGGATAAGGGGATATGTTTTTCCTGATACCAGTGATGAGGACATCCCTGGACAATGAAGCACAATTCATCTGAGCAGCCCTTTCACCAAAGTCAAGAAACTGTTACAAAGGTTTTGGCCAGTGGAAGAAATCAGAGATTTCTTGATTACCAGCCAAGTTTGGGCACCAAATGAGATTAGTATTTTCTTCTTAATACCATTAAAAACAAGGCTGGATAAAAGTGATTTCTCCAGTTGTCAAAATACCTATTTGCTCTTTGTTTTCAAAGTCTGCCTCTTTTACAGTCCAGGGAGCATGACCACTGAGCCACAGAGGTTAACTTACACTAAAAATACTTCTCCAGCTTGCTTTGTTCCAGCAGAATATCAAGGGAACCAAGTTATCAACATAGTGAGATCAGGTTCATTCCTGTTACCTGTTGTGTGCCCTGAGTCCAAAGACATCAAGGCTGCCTTCATGTACGGTGATGCCCCATACATTATAACTCACATTTGCCATGTGGTGACACAGTTTGCCTGTGCCCTGCACTCGCACACAGTAATCATTGTCCCATTAGTACTCTAGGCACATGTCTCTGCTAGCCAAGCTGGCAACCAGCCTTGTTTTTTAAATTCCCTTCTCGAATTATTCAAGCTCGTCTGTAGTATCTGTATCATCATTATCCATGCTTAGCTCACATCTGGGCTCTGTGGAATCAGGCTGCAGAACCCTCTTCATGTTGACACAGGGAGAGTAACAGCTCACAGTCTGTCTTAATGAAACATTTTCCACAGTGCTATAGAGTGATATAAAACTAAATAGTATTTGCTTAGGAAAGCAAGTTTTCTTTTTGTAAGAAGAGAACTTGTCTTCTGCTGACAGGAAGATATGTATCTAAAGCGAGCTATGCCCCTTCTCCTGCTAGCAGCAAGCTGGGATGCTGTGCTTCTCGCTTCTCCTTTAGGGACAAAGACACCATCAGCTGAAGTCCGTTCAGGTCCCTGGCTGCCCTTGCATAAGCTCTGGCAGCAGGTGTTATGCAAGGGGTAGGTAAAGGTAGTATTCCCTACTGAAATGACAAAACCAGCAGCGTGTAGGTGATACAGTACAATTTAATACAGCTTTAATACAGTATGTGTTTCCTTAATGGCTTTAATTATAATTACACTATTTGTAGTATTTTTGTTGTTAGTAATGTTCTCATAAGAGACTAAACATTACTCAGGTTTGTTCATATTGATTTAATTTTTTTTTTTCAGTACTATCATCCTTTTGCCTAAGGGTAAACTATTGCTGAACGTACTTATGTACTTCTCTTGAGGGAAGGATTAAGTTATTGTTTTATTTACACCATTAGAACATGTTACTCTGAAATGGGCTGGTTTCAGCTGGAGTAGAGCATGGGCCCTGAAGGATGCCATGGTGTTTTTCTCATCAGTAGGTCACTCCTGCACTCCCCTTTGAGGTGTGCCTGGCTTGCAGGCTGTGCAGCCTGGTCAGTGTAATCCTGCAGGGTACAGGAGTCCCTGGGAAGTCATGGGACACCCATCAATAGCCCTTAGAAGTGAGAGCCTCTGCGTAATCATGACACTGGTTTGAGCTGGTGGGAGGAGAAGATCACAAAGAAGGCAGAAGAAAAATGAAGTGGCAAAGGAAAGATGAAAGATGGAGAAAGAATGTATTTTATGTTCACATGTGCACATTTAACAATTTACCTTTCAGGAATTTGGCAGACTGCTTGCTCTCTTCATTACTTTTTCTTCTCAATTAATTTAAAAGTTTGAACACTTCATTACAAGATTCAGTGGCAGAACAACTTTCCAGTAGTTTGATAATGACTGCTTCTTTGGCTAATGAATCTCTCCGTTGTGCTCACTGGGGCCTATTCCACTGGTTCACATATTGTCTTATAGGGAGTCAGTAGCCTGAGGTTATCAGTTAATAAAAGATGCTCTGTTTTGCTCTCCTCTGCTGTTATGTTTTTGATGTAGTTATGAAGCCTTTCCTGATCAACTTGTCCGTGATCATTTCAGATTCAAACTTCCTAATGTGGAATTGGAGAAAAAAGTCAACCTGCACTGCAAGACCTCTAGCCAGTATTACAACTGCAGCCACCTCTACAAAGGCAACCTGGAGTAATTCCAAATACCTTAGCCCTGGAGTCAGGATCAGTATAGCTCCTCTGGCAAAGGGTCCTGCAAGCTAACTAGCTACTTTGCCTGATCTTGGGACCCTAGCTGATGTGTTGGCATTGTGCTCATAGGTATTTCAGCCCATTTGGAAGCATCTCCAATTAACCCTATGGGGAAGAGATGCTTTCTTTTATAATATACACCCATGCTTCAGAAATGGAAGGATGCAATTTTTCCAGCTGAAAGTACACTTTCTTTTCATCCACAGCTGATGTTTGGCCATAATTCACTTTTGAAGAAAGCTTCAGATATGACTCTGAATTTCAGACCTTCTCATGCCTGCCTGACTTACAGCTTCTGTTTTTCACTAGTCCCATAGCTGCAGCAAAATATTCAGTTGTATATGTCATAATATAATATGTATGTTATTCAAAAAGAATTAAGAGAATCTGCTCTTTATAGGAGGTCAGGACTATGGAGCATGTTATGCAATGGCATGGGCCTATGTGAGGTTCAAAGGTGATGTCACATCCAGGAGTGCTAAAAAACATATGCATTTAAGACAAGCATACAAAAAATCTGTATCACTGTGATTTGCTTTTTTTCTGGGTTGCAACTTGCATGAAGGTCAGTGTAGGAAGTAGGCCACTTTTCAAGGATGGAGGGTTTTAAACCGATTGGACACTTTTTCATGACACATCATGTAGAGAAAAAAAGACCGTGACCCAATTAGAAAAATTTGCTTTAGTGAAAAATCACTATATCCTTTTTGACTGGTTAATCAGGTTGTGTTAAAACACATGACTCATGCCTGCAGCCAGTTTTGATAATTAGTCAGAAACTCGAGTGAGCAATGCAGGATGTAAAAGCACCAGATGAAGGCATAACAGCAAGGAATCCTTGGTTTAGTCCTAACACATAGGATTCACCTGTAAACATGCATGGACTGAAACTCTGTGTATGGTATAGTAGAAGAAATGCCACACCTTGCATCACCGCCTACTTTTTGCAGTTCAGGAAACAGTAAGTAATACATAATTTTACATAGAAATCATGTTGTCCTATGAGAACTGGCGGGCTGCAGTCCTTGTAGTTTGTGCACCAGGGACACCACTCTGGAAGGATGGGGTTGGCCAGGGGAGCAGTACTGACATTAATTCCAGCTCCTAAGTGGGTTCTACGTGGCCATGCTGTAATGTCTCCCCACTGAGCACAGGATCACTGGATTTGTATGGTGCCTGCATGCAGTAAAGCACGCTGCTTATACTGCTGTTGGCCTTGTATGGCTATCATAGAATCATAAAGTCATTTAGGTTGGAAAAGACCTTTAAGATCATCGAGTCCAACCGTCAACCACGCCCACTAAACCATGTCCTGAAGTGCCCTGTCTACATGCTTTTTGAATACCTCCAGGGATGGTGACTCCACCACTTCCCTGGGCAGCCTGTTCCAATGCCTGACAACCCTGTCAGTAAAGAAATTTTTCCTAATATCCAATCTAAACCTCTCCTGGCACAGCTGGAGGCCATTTCCTCTCGTCCTATCACTAGCTACTTGATAGAAGAGACCAGCACCCACCTCACTATGACCTCCTCTCAGGTAGCTGGAGAGAGCAATAAGGTCTCCCCTCAGCCTCCTTTTCTCCAGACTAAACCACCCCAGTTCTCTCAGCCGCTCCTCATCAGACTTGTGCTCCAGGCCCCTCACCGGCTTCGTTGCCCTTCTCTGGACGTGCTCCAGCACCTCAATGTCTTTCCTGGAGTGAGGGGCCCAAAACTGAACACAGGACTCAATCGATGAAAAGGATGGGAATGAATGAAGGACTCAGCAATAATCCTAAAATGCAGGATAGATTGATGTTGCCAGCAGCATCTATGTGAATAGCAGCACAGATGAACTCACCATCGCTCCCTTCCTCTCCTTAACTTGGGCTATTCCCACCTCAGGGCCTGGAAACACTAAATTCAGCTTGGAGAAGCTCTGCAGGACCAGCTCTTTTGGACGTATTATTTTTGTCCTGTCCTACTTCAAGACTTGCTTTATTTACGACTCATTGCCCCTGAGCTGTCTTCTCTCTAGTTTTTTATCATTTTTGGTTCTCTTTGCTTTCTTTTTCACTTCATTCCTTTCCTTGCTTTGACCTTTTGCTTTTTTCACACTCCTCTCAACCCTTCCTCCCAGGCACTGTCCCATTTTCTTCCTTCCTTTGCTTGTCAGTCATAATCTCCCTCACTCCTAACCAAGTTGTTGTGCCTCACCACAGCCTTGCTGTGTCTAGTCACTCAGTCGTCCAAATGTCCTGCCATTAGAAGAAGTTCTTGTACTGGTCTGTAGGAAGTAAACCAGCTCTGCACACCAGCATTAGGTGGAGAGGGGAGATTATTAACGAAAGCAGACAACAAAACATTTTCTGTATGGGTATGGATGGTACATGGGCTATGTCTAGTGTAACGAAAGTGGGGTAAAGCATGGACCGGTGCTGGCCCATGACTGTCTGTACTGTTTTATAGCTATCAAGCTCCCTGAAATGGTTTTGGACTGTGCCAAAGACTGCTTAGCTAGCTGGTGCCTGGCTTGGGGGAGAGCTGTGAAGTCCTCCCTTCTGGAGCTGATACCCTGCTAGGCAGTGCTGTAATAGTCACAGTCTTGTGGGTCTAATTTGTTTCACTGCAGGAAAACAGAAGGTATATGTAAGCCTTCTCAAAACGAAAAGCTGCAGGGACCTCTTCAACAGCATTAACACATCTTTCAGCAGAGGTTCAGGGTAAGAATCTGTTCCACAAAGACTTTGCATTGGGAAAAAAGCTGATCACACTGAACAATCATCATCTGTGAAAAGGAAAACAAGCACACCCATGAATAGCTGCTTTTCCTTGACCACTTGCTCTGGAACTGAAGCTGTACTAAAAGCATTCAGGACGCATTACAAATCATGCACAATGCCCAGAAATGTCCCTATGTCCTTTTATGATGCACTATCTTCTACTTAAGAGCAGGTGTTAGCCTGGAGAAAGCATCATAATATAGAAAAAGTAGGAAGACATTTCAGTCGTTACTCAACATTTAGGTCTCCTATATCTGGCTCCACATTTGATTTCAGCAAACTAAATTATTTTAGCCTGATTCAGCCATTTCTCTGAGGTTTACAAAATAATATTACTGAAGTTCACAAAAGACTAGACATGACTTTTCATATGAGGCATGTTATGTAATGCAAGATTCAGTACAGCATATTTATTTCCATATGCTTCAGTGCATTGTATTAGGAGTTAGTCTAATTCTCTGTCTTTAAATGGTTGTCTTCCCAATTAATTAAAAATCATGAAATATATTGAAAAGATTTAAAGATGCCCCTCTCAGATGCAGCTATGAGAAGAATATTTTCCCTCAGTATACAGATTAGAATGGATTTCAGAAACTTTTTGAATATTGATTTTTCATGCTTTCAAACTAATTTTGTCTGTAGTTGTAATGAGTTTAATAAATCGGCGTTCAAAAACAGAGGATGTAATGAAATGTACAAAACCTGATACAAGTATCATTTCAACAAATAAATTCGTTCATGATAATTGAGTTACACTTTCAAGAGCAGTAGTAATGTACTTTTGAGAACAGAGGGGAAAAATATTCTGTTGAAAGAAAAATGGTTTTCTGAAAAGATCTGAAAAAGATGGGACAAAACCTTTTCCCTTATTTTTCTGGAGATTATTTCTTATGCCAGTGGAAGAAAGGTGGTCATTCTCTTTAACTAAATTTGTTTACTTAGTATTACCCAGAGTAGCTTTAATTCACGCAGAGCTGCTTAGTAAATCAAGCAAACCAATTCTTCTATGGCTTTTGGTTTCTATAAATAGAAAGAACTACTCAAGTAATTTATTTGCCTTTCACAGCTAATTTCACATTCATCCAATATCATGTGTAAGATTTAGCATATCTTTTCAATCTAATCTGTACAGAAAGAACTTTGAGATCAACCAGGGGGCTTTGGGCTCAGATAACCAGGTATAAAATTTGAGAACATCCTTTGCTTTGTAGTTCTGATGTCAGTGTGTAAGTACCAGGACAAAGCTTACGCTGATCATGTCACCGTCTTCCTGACATTTTGAACCACGCATTTCCAGATTTAGTTTTCTTATGCATGTGTTCCACAGTAGAAAACAATTAACAATGCAACTTGAATAAAGTTGGAACATTCTACTTTTATCACAAGGACTGAAAGCCTTTGTGCTTTCTGTAGGACAGGACTAGAGCCTGGCTTTCATAGATATGCCTGAGGCATAACTAGAATGTCACGGTGGCATAAACCCTCTATAGAGCTCGGCAGTACTGTGGCTAATGGGCATTGGTGCTGAGCAAAATGATGTGTCAACAGCTTCCAGGGCTGTTTTGGCAGATGGGGTCACCAGGACAGAGAGATGCCTTGATTAACCCCCCGCTCTGCAGATGTCAAGGGTGAGGAGAGTTGATGGCAGACCAGCATCAGGGGATGCGTAAGCTCACATAGGAGCCTGCGCGATATGATGCATGATTGCAATGTGATGCTCTGGAGGACCGGTACAGATCAGGCTTGTTAAGACAGAAAGCCAAGGTCGTATTGTCTTTTTTTTTGTTTGTGTGTGTGTTCAGGGACGAATTTGATTCTTGGTTGTGCTCGCACCATCAGCGCTAATAGAAACCGCATCACAAAATGGGCTCTGGCACTGGCGTCCCTGCTGCGGCATGAAGACAAATGATGGTATCATGCAACCTCCTGGTAACAGATTTTGTGTTCAGTCATGTTTCCTTCTGGTCTCTATTCTGTCAGAGAAACAAAAGGCTTAAAATGTAGCAGAGGCCTGAAGGGGTATCATCATTTTAAAAAACAGATCTGCTTCCAAAATCTTAACAAAAATGATACCAAATAATCTGGAAATAATTCTCTGCTTTTTTAAAGATGAGCAAATGTTATAATTGTCTTCTATCAAAGAAATATATTTACTTAGGTAGAGAAAAAAAAACCCAAACCCCCTTACTTTAATAACTTAATTAGATTCTGGTGGAGGTTTTTAATTATTCTTCCTTCCATGTCATCATATCAGATTTTCTTATTACAAAAAAGCAACAAAAAAAATCCAAATCAAAAAAAGGAACAAAACATCCTAAAGGAAAACGTGGAGCTGAAGGTAAGCAATTTCAAATAAATAAAACGTATCTGGTTTTACACTGTTTCATAGTTGATGGGTAAATCGTAAATCCATTTAAAAGCCTAAGACAAAAATGACTAAGAAGTTAATGGGTAACTCACAATAACATCCATGAAGCAAACTGAGGGAAAAAACGCTTGATATTTTCTCTCCCTTAGCTTTTTCCTGAGAAAGAGAAACAATCTACCTGATGGTCCGTACTTCCAGTTTTTGCAAGGCTAAGGAGCATCTACGTTTCAAATGGAGCAGAGAATATGGTATTGTGTTCAGTAACGAAGCATTTTTTGCCAGAACTTGACTCACAGAGGAATAGGCTACGGAGCAATGTGGCAGCCAGGAAACAAGCCTGTCAGTCTTTTGCAGAAAGTTATTCTCTGATATTATCGATGTACAAATTATAGTTTGAGACATAACTACCCAACCATTTTTTCCAAATTACCTGCATTATTTCAATAGCTTTAGCAACTGTCAAACAGAGTTTCATAGGCCCTGTTCATCTGGACCCATTGGAGTGACAAATTACTGAATTTTGTTAATGCCATGAAAATTTATGACTACTTCAATACTTGAGCAGATATCGATCCAATAAAAATTTTATTATAGCTTTGAGTCATGCTGCAGAAAGAAATTACCTTTGTAATGATCTTACTCCATAACCAATGGTTCCAGTATGTATTGCACTGAAAGTATGTGGAAGGGATGGGCAACTGGAAATTCTCTCTTAAAGCAGTGATTTTTATGCAATCCAGCAAGAAACTGTCCATCCAGTAGATTTCTAATGATACTTAGATCTGCAGAAAGCTGGCAATACAGACTCTTGCATCTCATTAACCCCTCAATTTCTAAAGAAGAGGAAGACCTGTGCAACTCCCGATGGTGGTTTAGTTTTCTTTGCTGAAGGCCTGGAAAATCTGCTGTGACTTCAGGAGATTCAGTCGAGTTTCTGAAACCCATGAAGTGACACAAACAATAAACTATCAGACCTGTGCTGACTTGGGTTTTTTACATATACCCTCAGAGGTACTGATGAGCACAACATAAATGGCACTTCAGAAATGTACCTGCATAACCATCCGTTTTTTTTCCCTTTTGTGTTGTTTTGAACTTAAACGTTTTTAAAGAAAAAATATATGGCAAGTTGGACTGAAAAAAGCAGCTAGCCTTAAGTGGTTTTATTTTCTTGGGGGTCAGTTTTAGACTGTTTTCTTTTTAATAGTCATACTATTAAGGTACTATCACATTGAAATACTTTTGCAAAGCTGCATGCTATCCTAAGTCTGAGATCTACCCTTAGACCTCCGCAAACAAAATTGTAAGAGGGAGCATCATTGTGCTCGCAAGGTTCATCCCTAAGGACCTTATATCAATAGACATTTGTGATAATAAGGCTGAGCTGCTATTTTCCTTTGACATGGGCTAAAGAAATCAGAGCAAGATTGAGAACTATAACGGAACAATAGTAAAAGCAAATAGAGATGAGATGCTCCCAAACTCAAGAGAAGGTAAACTTTCCTTTCTCCACTATTGGAAGTCAGGAGAGAAAGTTTGCAGGAGGTATGTTATTCTGTAACTGCAGGTAGCAGAAATGGTATTACTGGGTACTGTGGCAGAGGAAGGGCTGGCATGAAGGTTATATTAGCAGTCTCCTAAGCCAGCCTGAATATTCATTTTCCATTCCATTACACCACTATATGCTAAGACTATTTAATACAGACATTCCAAGTTGTGGATTTCTTAGACACAGAAGTATTACTGACAACCTTTGTTCCCTGAGTTTGCAGATTCATTTC
Organism: Pandion haliaetus; assembly: GCA_013401275.1. Lineage (NCBI taxonomy): Eukaryota > Metazoa > Chordata > Aves > Accipitriformes > Pandionidae > Pandion > Pandion haliaetus. Next base: position 110,279 of record VYZV01011500.1, on the reverse strand, counting down.
TGCAACATTTTCCCCTGTGGCCTTTTTACTGTAAATCCATGGAATGCTTAAGAAAGCCGGACTTGCTCTAGGAAGATCTTTTAATAACTCACTCATTTTGTCCACGTGCTACAGCTTTGTGAACTCACCATTTGTACAGTTGCAATTAAGCTCTTTTCTTGTCTCGCTCAAACATAGCTGAGGCACAGCAATATTAGCAGAAAGGCCCTATGGACTCCCTGTTATTAACTTCATCTTTTGTACCAATACCATGATTAACTTTGCATCTGCCATTAATAACACAGATAAAAAATGCAGTCATTCTTACAAAACATTTTAATTTCACAGGCCCATGAGAATTTACTTCATTATTATTGCTTTTGTTTCAGCAATGTTTGCTGTCAGATCTGTGGATTTAGCGTGGGAAAATACCCCTGGCTGTCAATTGTTTGTCATTTGTGCCTGCGTCAAATAAAAGACAAAGCTAGCTAATTTTCCTTAGAATGCAACTGAAGGGGAAACACTGTCAAATTCCATCTGTCTGCAGTTCAGCTGGAAAGAGCAGAAACACCTGCCTGAAGGGATGGAGCTGTGCAGCTCTCTGAATCCACAGGATCAGAGTGCTTGTACACGGATGCCTAAAACCTGCCAGGTGTAATTTGAAGAGACCTTTTCAAGTCTTCAGAACATGACATGGGGGTAGATATTTCTAAAAGCTGATCAGAGATGAAACCGGTGAAAATTCAGGTGACCTGTATGTAAAAAGAACTATGCTCAGCAATACCTCGAAATAACAACACTTCATGTCTAAGCATGCTTGCTGTCTGGATACAATTTTCCAGAGCAGGAGACTTCATTTTGAAAGGAGCCCAAGCTCATTTTGTGGGTGAGGTTGTAGCTCATGACATTTGCCATTCCTTTCTGACCTTCCCTGTTTCTGTGACAGATTGAATCTCTGTATCTTGCATTTAAAAGTTAATATATAATTTTTGCAGTTCGATGAAGTAAAAGCAATATATTCCTACTCGATCAAATCTCCATCTCACAGCCAGCATTCATCTCTATACTTTTAGAGCAATTTACCTTACAGTGCATGTAGTGTTTCAAGAGGTAACACCTGGGATTTGTTTTGAGGTGTGGACTGGCTGTAAGGGAAGGGGCAGACTCGTAGCTGTGTGCACAGAAACCTCCTGTGGGTCTCCCAGTGATGGGGGGAGTCCCCAGCAAGTTGCTCTGCCCTGTGTCGTCCCCCCCCACCTCCGCCAGCTGAGGGCAAGAGTCTGGCAAGAGCGGGGACAGGACGTGGCCCAAGTCCCAGGCTGTGTTCCCAGCTGATTTGTTAACGGAGACGGATGGCTATTTCTCATCCCAGCAATTATATAAGGCCTCAACACCATTTTTTTTTTCCTGAACTCTGTTCATTGCTGAGCTCTGCTGCGTTAGATATTTCCGTATGGTGACAATGCCTTATGGTGAGCAGAACTGAAGTTTCCTTCAGCTGGGGAAATGGGTGAGCGTCCGTGGCTGGCTTGCCCCAAGGACCACAGGTTTGAACTTGACATCCATGTTAAGAGGCAAAGTGACAAAAAGTGAAGGTACAGTGAAAGGAAATAGTCACAGAATGCTTAAAAAATACCCAAAAAATTAGGATATGCTGTGGCTGGTTTGCAGACAGGTCAAATAAAAAGTGATGCAGGCTGACACTGCTCTCCAAATTGAAGGGTTTGCACAGAACGAACAGGAGTCTTCTCTCTCCTCCAAAGCAAGATACTTAGAAGCAGCTGAGAAATTGCTATCCAGGATGATGATGAACCAAATACTGTCTCTCCACATATGTCCGATAAAGCAACTGGCATAAAATTAAAAGCCAAATGGAACTATTCTGCATATTATTACAGAGCTACAAAACCTGTAACTCTTTCCCACAGCACTAGTAGAAAGCAGACAGCCTCATTTCCTTGGTGTTTGCACTTTGTAAAGCAGTGCTTATACATTTCTTTAACCACGGTCCACTGGCTGGGCTGGACTAATAGCCTGAGACAACATGGGCAAACTGTGCATTTGTCTTCTAAACTACTGAAGACGTTTGAAAAATTTTCTGCATGTTTCTCTCTCTCTTCTAATTCATTCTGAACACAGGCAGACCCGTTCAATTGGGTTTTGTGCAAAAAATGTCTTCTCTCACCAGAAACAAGCCAGACTTTTCTCTTCCATGATGAACCTCTTCATCCCTTCCTCTTTTATGCACCAAATACTCTTGGATTTGGCCCTGGAACATCCTTTCCCACCCTGAATGTGCCAAAAAAATATGGCTTGCTGCCAGGTTGGTTAGGAGGATGCACCAGGGATGTCCCCAGAAACATGAATTTCCCTCTCATGCCACAGAAGTGTCACGAGCTCCCATCACGTAAAAATTACCTGCTTTTGCACCTCTAATGCCAGGCTGAGATATTGACATGCATCTGAGCTGTCTTCCAGTGAGGTGCACCCCATGGCTAGAAGAGACACCTCCGTCACCTCCGGTTTTGCTCACAGCCCACGGGGGAAGACAGTGGTACCAGGGGGCAGCAAACGGGCCAGCCCTGCAGCTGGCCCATGTCCCAGAGCATGGGAGAGGTCAAGAGCCTGAATAAAAAAGCAAGCAAGACTCGGTGCCAGGTGAGGAGCAGGGACAATTTCTTCACCCTCCTCAGCAGCAGCACAGCGATGGCCCCAAGGGGTCCTTTCGCTTTGATCGGGCCATGCATGATTGCTGACCCTCGGTCTGGAGGACAGCTCGTGGTCAGGCATCAAGTTCAGCAACCACAAACACTTATCACCCTTGAGGTTTATATTGATGTGGGGTGGATCTGCCACCAAAGCTTGCATGGCACGGAAAGTAGACACGGTCAGGAAACAGCTATTCCACATCAGGATGCTCCCTTCATCCCTTGCTGTGGGGCACAGCCGATCTTTTCCCTTCCCTTATGGAAGACAACTGGACATAAGTGCAGCTCTTTAATAGAGAAGTCAGGACTGCCAGTTTTGTGGGGTGCTGGCAGAGTGAACGCCTTTTGGCAGAAAGGCCACAGCCACTGCTCTGCTTGTCTGCTTCTCGGGGTTCAGCAGCCAAAGGACAGAAAATTCCCACCTGCAGGTGGTGGGCATTGCAACAAATGGAGAAGCAAAGCAGCAAGGAAGGGAATCCAGGGAGGGACAGAGCCACTACGGTGTGAACATTTCATAGGGTGCCAAAGCTGGGCTTTTGGAAGTAAGCAACTTCAAAGTTTCTGGAAGGAGGGGGAAACTATAATGTAGCTTTTATTTATCCAGAGACATGAGTAAAGTCTCTGAGGAAATGTTACTATAATTTTAAATTATGAGAGTATTATAAATTACATTATAAATCATTCATTTAAGTCAATATGTTTCTTTTACAGCTATGTGCAGATACATAGGAAGGCATTTTGAACAGCACTAAAAACAAGTAAGGGAGAAAGAGCAAGAAAGTGAAATGAATGTAATTCTACCACTGACATGGTCAATATTTTATTATGGCTTCATAAATCTAACTGTCCCAAACTGTCCTTGGTAAAAAAGTGAAACAAATTACTGTAGTCAAGTTCCCTGTAGGTGTTAATGTGTGACATTACTGTGGTCTCCTCTCTGCACAGTACTGAATCATTCAACTGGAAATGCAACATTACTTTCTTACTTTGCAGCTGACAGGGATTATTGTTTGCCCAGTCAGAATCTGGCAAAATAAAAGGCTTAGGGAAACATCATGTCTCAGTGCTGCTTCTGAAATAAAATTCTGCAACCACCATTAGAAACACTGGACTAAACCTGTTATGCGAGAAAGTCTCAGCCCTAACTTAAGGTAAAGATTTTGTTTGCTTTTCCAATTGCATTAATAGAAGCACACCTCATTTAATTTTTTTTTACTCAATTTTCTCTCTACCTACGCTAAGAATTTACACCCTTAACAAAACAATCGAGAGCCATAGCTTGGAAATTGCTTGGCATATCGTTGACATTGTCCTTCTGGATGGTACTTCATTATTCAGGAAGAGATCTTAGTTTGTAAAACCAATTAAGTACGTGACCAATTTATTGCAATTGAAGGTGAGTGAACATTTGGGAATTAATTTTTTACAGGAGCAGAAAGTACCTGATGGAACATGATGACAAGTCCTAGCTGGAGCAAATGCCAGACTCTGGAGGGGATTGCAGTTTAATAAAAGCATATTAGAGATTTGCTCAAGAGCATTCATAAAGACACAGAAGCAGTTCTAGGATTTACAGCGAGATTCAGAGTTTGCTGCCTGACTGCAGCTCTGGAACATCAGGGAGACAAACTACCCTTCCCCAACGTAGTGAGATCTTTCGTCAAGGCAATGTAATGCATAATGATATAGATCAATTCAGAAGGTGCATCAGCCTTGAATAGTGCCATGAGAAATTGGACAAATACCGAGAGAAAAAAAAAATATTAATCATTTATTTAAAAAAAAGACCCCAAGAGTGACACTTATCTAAATGTCCTCTTTTATTTGTTTCCATAACTCAGCGGTCATGCTAGCATGTTCAGGACATATGCCCGTACTCAGGGATTTGCATCACCTAAATGACTGCTGTAGACTTGCGTTAGTTACTACCTTTCATTGATAGTCTCCACAAAGAGGCAAAAATTGAATCTTTGGATGGTGATCCAGACCTGCCGTCCTAGTCCTGGTGTCACTTTCACTAGTTACTCCAGCAAAGGTTAAACCTAATGGTGGAGTGGGACGCAGAACTGTCTGCTGCTGCGGCAGTGGTTATAGCTGTAAGAGGAGATAAGTACCAGAGAAAAATCGCTAGGTCTATTAATCAAATCTCCTGAACGTTCTGAAACTATTTTCTTTCTTAAAAATTTCCTGAAGCAGAAATAAATAGGAAGAAAACATTTTCATGGGTCACTTTAAAAATAACCAGACTGTTTTTTCTAGTGACGCAGCAACATTAAGATCAGTCTGCCCTGGCAACATTTTATCTTTTAATTAAAAGGGGCATCAGTTGTGAGTTCTTCCTTGCTGAATAGACTCCAAACAAAATTCTTTCTATAGAGAGTAAATTTAACATGTTAAATGTCACTGTAACTAAGGCCTTCTGGAATGAGAGCCAGACTACGACAAAAGTCAGCATAACTCGTATTGATGTTATCTTGTCATTTTATGCAACAGCTTTCTAAAGAGAATGAAGGACTTTCATTTAACTGCAAAGAAACAATAAAAGTGAGCAGAAAAGTGTCTTCAAGTCATTAAGCTGTGCTGCATATTAAAGCTATCTTTCACTACTTTTTTAATAATAAATAGTTTATTTGTTCTCAGATGATTGCCACATTCTCCTTCCATTTTCAGCACTTATTTGCTAAATTCCCGTAACAATGAATGAGGACTGAGGTTTATACTGCTTTATACTATTCACATAGTACATTTTACATACACACACAGACTCACATATGCTTGCATAGAAAGTGTTCTATAGACCCACTCTACTTGGCAGAAGGAAAGCTCTTACTGCCAGACCTGGGCTGAGAGAGCTCGGTCACCCCTGGCAGCCCATCTGTGGAAGCAGAGGATTTCTGAGCTCACAGTAGGACAGAAAAGATGGTGAGCCTGTTATTTTTTTAATTTAAACGTACAATGATTGGAGGTTACCTGCAGCTCTTCAGTGTCTGAATCAAGACTGGGTAAAAGGAGAACACAAATAAAAATAAAACCTTAAATACCAAGTAATGTCAAAGCACTTTTGTAATCAACTGCTCTTGTTGCATGGATTCTATAAAACATAGCATGCTCATGCCTTCTTCACTATGTGTTCCTGGTGTATTTAAATATTCTCTGGTGAATTCCAGACTTTGCAGTGACTATAATGAGGAATGATAATCCACTGGTGAAAACCTCCTTGTCTCAGGCTGCACTGCAGTGGGGAAGGACATGTCAAGGGCAAGGCATCAGTATGCTGTTTGCTGAGATCTTCTTTGGAGTCAGGCTCTGCGATGTACCTGGTGATTTCAGGCATATTATTGAATCTCAGTTGTCGTCTCACCAAACAGGTAAGAATAGATTTGGCTATAAAAAGGTAGGATTTTGCTACTCAGTATTCCTAGTTTGCTCCAACATGGAAAGTTAAAAAAAAGTAGGAAAAAATCTATTACTATTGCTTGTAAAACTCACTAACAGGGATTGCCTGGACTGACCTGGAAACCAACAGTCTCAGCTTTCCTTGGGAGAGGTGGGTGCTAACCACCCCTTGATTTGGGATGCTGTGCCAGCCCCCGATGGCAGAGGCTGAGCTCCCCTGAGCTGAGGCCAAGGGGATTTGAGAACAGACATTTGTGCCAGTCACCCACAGGGACGTGGGCTCTGTTGTAGTGCTCTGCAACAGAACTCAGTGGGGACTTTCCTATAGGCATGTCATTGTAGAGTCTGAAAACTCCCCAAAGCCTCAGAAACTTTTCAAAGCCAGGCTGCAAGTGTGTGCCCAACATCAGAAATGAGAACTGGGTCTCAGAGCTTTGAATTCATAGGACTTTTCACAGCAAATTTAACTTTACATGAACCAAGTGCACTGCTCCGCTCTTTTGACATGTTCTTTTGAAGACATCTGATAGTGCAGGGGAATGTAAATCATTCATGGGGAACTAAAAATATTGGTGATACGTTGTGATGTTTTCCCCTTGGTCTCAAATGTTTATCAGCTATACCATTCTCTTTGCTGCTCTTGAGGATTTTAAATGTAAAATAAGCAAGTGAAATCCAGTCAATATTTCCTTAAGGACATACCTGCTTTTCCCAAATGAAAAGGTAACATCTGAAGCATGAATAATCTGTTTTACTAAATTAAAATGCAGCAATGAGATCTAGGTTTGGGCTTTGACTTCAGCTTAATTATCTGGTAGCATTTCAGAGATCATCTGTTCCACCAACATCTCCTCTCCAGACGTTATATAACTACATTTCAAGGCCTGTGCTCTGCTTTCAGGTTAATACCAGCGTAGCTGAGAGCAATTTTCTTCACTGGGTTGACTCCTGATTTGCCTCAATATAACACCAAAAAAAGAATGTGGCTTCTATGTACATGATACTGATGTCTTTTCTTTCTCATATTTTGGTGATATAACACTTACAGGAATACCATGTAGATATTTGGGGAATGGTTGGTGAGCTGTGTTGCCTGGGAGATAGATATATATATTATAACTTGCCTTTTTTGCTGTATAGCTCACTGGAAAATATGTTTATTTCATTCCAAGCTACTCTTGCCTAGGAAACTGTTCATAAAATAATTCATATGGCGTATTTGTCAGTGAAAATACCTGCAACTGCTTTGTACCGCAAGGGTGGCTCAATTGGTCAGGAAAGGAAATTCATGCCCATTGTGCCTTTGCACGGCATCTCCTCAGCTTTTACATCTGACCCAACAGCCTGTGGAACAGCAGTGGGAGGAGGGTTTCTCAGATTTTGGTAACCTCCTTGGCTCCTGATGCCACCACCACCAAGACAATTTGTGCAACTATCCTCAGAGTTCATTTGAGAAGATGGTCTCTAAACAGCTTTAGCACTGCTGCAGTGAGTTGTTCAGTGCTGTCCCCAGTTTGAGTGACAGCTGTCTGTCTGATGAATCTCTGTTGGCTTGGACAGGGAGGCGCCTATGATCATGGCATCCATCTCACACAGCTGTAGGTGCAGCCCACCCTTTTTTTGTAATCTAGTTGCTCAAACGTAAGTCCTACAGTATTGTCTCCTTACAGTCCTGCAGTCCTGGTAGCACCCCACTGTTCAAAACCACCTCCGTGCACCCATTTTCTCTTCTGTCAATTTAGGCGTCTTGTCTGGTAATTTTACACCCAGAACAGTTTTTCCCTAGGAATAGAAAAATCATGTGGCACTGGGGAAGTGCAGGCAAACACTTCACAGACCAAGTGCAAAGACCTCTGGGGCTATACCTGCCACACCATCTAGTAAGGCCTGACTCATGCAGCAGTTTTTAAACATCTGGAAAAGCTGTCAACTGCATGTACTTTGGTGCTCTGAGGCACAGATTTCAGCCTGGTCTTTTCCAGGCCTCTTTGGCTGACCATTTAAGCCTTCCATAAACAGAGTGGGCTCATCAAAGCTCAAGTGTTGCAATGGCTGCAGTGTATATCCTGGCCAAAACCTGACAGCTAGACAAGCCTAAAAATCATAGACCCATTTATTTATACATCTATTGATCTAAACCTCTACTGATTAGGAGGCAGAGGTGGATAAGTTTATAACAAGCAGTTGCTGTTATGACATTCCCCTTCAAATACCATCTCAAATGCTGAAGGGAGAAGAGACAACCCACACTTTGTGGTAGATGTGCAAGCGTGGAGTTGGTGCCTCTGAGAGCTGAAGGAATTATGCCTCTATGCTACCCTTGGGAAGATGTGTGTTCCCAGTGCATTTTCAATGGAAGTTGTCTAAAAAGATACTTTGGCAGGGAAGTGTTACCTTGCCTACATGATGGACGAAAATTACCTAGAATTTAGAACCCCCCCCTCTTATAAACTCCAACCAAACATGGCACAGTGTTCAGTCACACTGCTTGAAGTCTCTTAGAAATGGTTCATCATTGATGTCTTGGCGATGCTACTTCCTTGAGAGACAGTGGAGCAATTAGGCAATTTAGCCCACTAACGAGCCACTGGCCCTCTAGAAAGGCCTGTCCCTCCTCATGATCTGTAGAAGAAGCCTGTGACAAGGAAAACCTTACCTTGAGCATCCAGATTAAACAACTAAAATGAGATAGGATGTTTTCCAGTGTATTCTCTTTTCAGAGACAAAAAAAAAAAAAGGAAAGAAAAAGTGAAGACGTGTAGCTGACATCCAAGATTAAATTTAAAACTCTAAATTCTACAGAAATGTCTATGAACTCAAGGCAGTGATAATACCTGAGGATCTGGAGATCCCATAGTGCTCAGAGTATTGCTGTTGGTCAGTTCCCTCAAATAATACAGAGCGGACACTATCTCTACAGCAAAGAAAAACTGCCTCGCAGACTGCACAAAGTCTGTCTTTTAATTGGACTAGGGCTGGGAGGTTAGTGCTGAAGAAAGAAATGAATGTGTTAGAATTACCTCAGGATTAAAAGCGCATTGTTTAAGGAATGGATACAGGAGTTACAGGAAATTGTTTCTGATTCTTGTTATGCTGTGTGTTGTATCTGTAAACAAACCTTCTCTGGGAAGAAAAAAAACCTGAGCCATATTGTTCCTCAGAGAGGTTTTGAATACTTCAGCAACGTCATTGAAATGAACTTAGGGATAAGTCATGTCTCTCAGGAGACTGAGTTTTGTTGTGGAAGGAGAAACTTTAGTGTCATTTATCTGGCAGCGGCATGAGAGCCAGCTCAGCTGGGCCCCTTTGGTTTTGTCTGGTGCAAGTTGTCCCTGAACTTGGGTTGCAGAACCTGGCTTTGCTGGGAGCCACGCCACACACTGAGACAAATGGCAGAGCTGGGCTGGCCAGCCTGGTCCTAACTGGGTAAATCAATATCCTTGCTGCAAGTTGGCATGTCATGCTGTACTGATGAAAGACATGACTTTCTCCTTATCCAGATCCTGCCTGTGAGAGGGACTTGTGCTAAAGCAGTATGGAAAGGAGTTGAGTTTCTGCTTGAAGGCACAAACAGCACTTGTATTTAGTGTAGATGTGACCTAATGACCCTTTCCAGAAATATCAGTTTCTTCAGAAGTTGGTTAGAGGTTCATAGAACTAACGCTTCCCTTTCACTGATCACATATGGCTGTGTGTGTAGCATGCTGACAGGAAAAAAGGAGTGGAGAAAATTAAGGCTGGAATAAAACATTATTAAGAAGCTCTTTAATATTTACCTATTCTGCATTCTTGGATGCAAAATAAAGAACTAGCAGGAGTTTAAGCATCAATTCTCCAAAATGGTCCTTTTGTCAAAGGACTAACTAGCATCACAAAAATCCTTGACCCAATCTCCAAAGTATTGGCCTGCCTTACTCTTACATCACTGGTGACCTCAGTGGGCCCTGCAGGTTTCGGTGGGACTCCTTTAGATAATGAAAGCTGAAGCACATGAATTTCTTTACAGGCTTTGAACTGCTTGCTTGTTTTTATTGTCTTGGGTTTATATAATCAATCTCCTTGCTTCCACCTGGCCATAGTATTTTCAGTAACATATTCACTACTGGCACTGACTTCCATGTTTTGATTTTTTTATTAAGCAATGAAAGCTGAAATCTTTTGCTATCAGCTCGTGAAAAACCAACTCAAATGAGAGTGTTTAAAATAAAAGCATTTACTGTGGTACCATTTAAGAAGTTGTGGTTGCATACATATATTATGTTTCATTTTTGAAGTAATTATTTCTGTTCCCCCTCACTATCTTATCATTTAAAATAGCAGGGGTCAGACAACATCTCTTATTAAAAAGAAAAAAGACCACACATAGAAATTACTATTGTTAGCAAAAACTCAGCAGATTTCACCAATTTATTTGCAAGATGTTATGAATTAGTGGGAAATTATTCTCAGTTTTAACTGCCTCAAGTTCCATTACAGCACAGCATATAACACCGACAGAGCTCCAGAGGACCCTCTGGGTAGAAAACAGCAGCTATTTTCCACATGACGTAGCTGTTGCAAAACTGATGGGATGAGTAAACTAAGAAGCAAGTAGGAAGAATGTGAGCACTTTTGTCTTGACTCTCTAACAGAAGCTTTGGCCTTCAATCAATTTAGTGTAAAGGCTCCATCCATGCCCATTTAATTTTAACTTTTGACACAGGCATGCTCTTCCACTAATACCCAAGTCCACCAGGTGTTTCTCCAGCAAGATCAATCCATGATCAGGACTATGGTTCTGAAAGAAACTTGAACCTTTCTCTTCCCAAGTGGTTCCTGCATTGGCTCTGCCCTCTAGCATCCTTCACAACTTTCTCTGCCTCCCAGTGCTGGTCTAGCCCGGGGATGGATGTGCCCCTGAAACTTCTTACAAAAATTTTGTGTGTATTTCCACAGGAAAAGAAGAGAAAACAAAGGTAAAAATGAAGGGGAAGGATAAAATAAAAGAGAACACAGTGTATTTTCTTCCATCCTCTGTAAGAGCTTTCTCTCCCCAAATGACAAGTCTTCCTGCAGTCAAGTCGTGTTTAGATATATTCAGATAAAAAGAAGACAGAGGAGAATAATGAACAACAACTTGGCAACCTAACCAGACACAGCTTCATCTTAGCAAAAGGGATTGAAAATCACTCAACATTTACAAGGAATGGGAGAGGAAAGGGGAAGCAAAGGGGAATGAAGCCAGCAAATCAATGTGTCCCAAATATAAATGCTCTGCAGTTGTTCTTGACTAAGTCTTGTTTTGCTGATCTGGTTCAATCAATACAAACAAAGTCCTCCCAAGCCTCCACACATGAATTAAAATGCTGGTTTTCTTTCATAAAGGTAAGTGCTCTAGTCCAGCTAATCAAGCTCTTCTGAAACTCTTGAGACACATCAGCTGCTCACTGGTCTGATGCCAGGTTTGTTCATCCTGGGTCTAGCACATGGTGGGTAGGAGCTCGCCTGGTTCACTGACCTGCCATTCCGGAGCACTCAACCTCACGGCAGTGAGCATTAGAGCCTGCAAGAGGAGCTCAGAAAAGCTCCAGTCCTCACCACTTGTACATGATGGGAGACAACTACTGAATTAAATAATTATTTCTACCTTTCTTTCAGAATGGCTGGATCAGCATTCTTGCTCAAATTAGAGGAATGACTGCTGTAAAAGCGTACTGTATGAAAAGAAATTCTCTTCTTGGAAGTCAAACTTTAAGAGAAGCCCATCACTTTAGCTTATGGAAATTTGTCCTCATCTCTTTGACGGCCATTTCTTAACCCTAGAGATTAGACTTTCACCATATCCTCTGTATATCACTGTCCTGTGATTAATATGTCATGTAAGAGCAGGTGATTTAATCTGTGTCATCTGGACTGAAAGTCTAAGCATAGTGGGCTTTAAATTCCTTTGTTACATACTGAAGATGAATATTGAGCAGCCTGAACAGTATATCTAGTGTAATATTCATGTAATGGTCATAAGTAAAAACCACAATAATTTAAGTTTATGAGAGAAGCAGAAGAAATAGCACATGGAATTAATCTGGTCTTGTTATCATGGTCATTTATTTTATTTGCTGTTTAGCTCACAACAGCACCCTGTCAAGAAAAATGCCCAGTTGCTCTTGTAGATGGACAGACGTCTACAAGATGTAGGTGCTCCTGGCCTACAGGTTCACAAACCAGTCAGAATAAAATACAGTAGAAGTGTGAAGCTTTGCAACGTACACCTTTTTAGCTATAGAAAAGTTTGAAATCCAACTTTAACTTGCTTCCTGGGATTGAGTCAGTCTTCATCATAACTTTAACACAGTCAAAAAAACAGAGGTTTCATAGTTGAGGGAACAGCATTTTGGCACCTCTACCCATGAATTGCTATCTGTGCTTTAACTATAGGATTCTTTCTGCTTCTGCTTCCTGATTTTATATTCCAATTATGTTATATTCCATCCACTGAAGGTTAAGCCAATCTTTCTTGTGACATTGAAAATCTCAAGGAATCTCATTTTTCCCAAAGAAAACATATTATGACAATAGTTTGTTGCAGCATTAGTTGTGGTTGTACTGAAAGATTCATGCTTGGAAGAGAGCCCTGTTTTTAAAGTCTGAATTGGTCAGTGACCTTGATAAAGGTCCCTTTACATCCAAAATCTCCTTGCTGTTCAAGCTGATAAAATGTGATCAGATAGAGATGCTAGCCTCTCTGTATTTCTTTTTATCTGGGGTATGATCTATGAAACTGTGCACTCTATCCCATTTGACTTCTTGTAAAACTGATTGAAAGAACTTCTGGAAATAACTTCTCAGGCCAATGCTGTGCAGAAATAAACAGTATATCTTGCATAAAAACTTTTCCTTTCAACTTTCTTAGATTCATTTCTTTTTGTATATAGAAAGATGAACAAAAGAAATCTGATTAAGTAAGCCATTGCTGTGTCATTTTTCAAATAAAAGGCCATGCAATCATGAGTAACATTACATCACTTTGGTGTTGTATGGTCTGGCAAGTCCCCAAAGTCTTCCTTTGAGAAGTGAAGTTTGTCCAATAAATTACATAAAACCACTTTCTATCTTGTGATAGTCTTTTTTTGTGGGGATACATGAGTAGGACACAGAGGTGGAATAAATACATTAGATTCACTTTGTAAGTTGTAGGACATTGTACAGGCTGTACAATCCTCATTAACTAAGAGACAGGACATTTCATCTACCATTTGAAAAATACCTACTTTTTCACAGAGACTAACAGTTTGGAGTATAATCTCTGAAGAAACTGAAGACCATCTCCAAAATGGTAGATGAAATGTTAGTATTTTCCTTATTTTTTTTCAGATTTAGGTCTCTGTCTGACACTATCAGACAGTCTGAAAGCAGGTTTATCTGAAAGGGAAGTTTGATTAAAGTTGAAAAGAGTCTATTACATGCATGAACATAAAAACATCTAATTTAAACACATCACACTGCCAAAAAGACTCAAGAGTATGAGGAGAGAAAGTCTGGTCTCTGTTCTTATCCATCGATGGTCTGATAGCTATATATCCTATACGACTGGGTATGGGGACCTCAACCTGCCCTGCTTACTGAATGCCAAATCCACAAGGCAGGAAACAGTCTCCCTCTTATCAGCCCACGACCCCCTCTCACAGGCAGCTTTGCAGCTGCTGGGCTTCCCTTGGAAGGATGTCCTTACCCATGAGTTCCCATTGCAGGTAACAAAACTTCTATGGAAAATCTGAGCTCATCTCCTGACTTTTGGCTAAAGGCTCTATCTGAAAATGCTGCACAAAATGCAACTCTGTTCAACTTTTCAAGTGTCTCCAGAACGACATGGCAGAAGTTGGCTTGCCTAAGCCTAAGCCTAAGCCTGGATTGTAACAGTGAATCCTACACGTCACATTTATGGTGTTATTTCTATGATTCTATTTTGTCACCAAACATTAAAAAAGTCTGTAGGCATGGATAACCCAGAGCTATGAAGATAAATTATCAGTGAAACTCTGATTTAACCTTGAAGCTTTGTTGTAAGTTAAGTTTTGTTTTAATTATTTTCTGCTTAGCTGAACTGAAATATAGATCACACCATTTTTCTACTCTTTTATACAGGTTCTGTGGATGGAACTGGTATTCTGCATTATCATAAACAAAATGTTGTTCAAAGTTTTCACTTTTAATTGAGCTCAGAATCTGATGAGTGCTAAATATTGTAAAGGAAGGAATCAAGCGGGAGATAGTGTTGGGATGGTATTGGGAGGTCAAACTTGTCTTCTACCATGGAGACTGCACCTGTTAAAAAGCAGAGGAACATCTGTTGAATCTGTTCTATTGTTCCGTGAGGTTTCCATGGCGGGAGGGAAGGGCCCCAAAATAATGCAGGAATGACGATGCTTGGCATTTACGATCCCCAGCTCCGTTGACTATGAAGATTCCATATAGAACAAACAGAGTAAACAAAACAGAAGTATAAATTAGATTAATAGTCCCTGCATTTTTTAGAGTAGGTTATGTGACCTGAGAAATCTAAGCAGAAATAATTAGAGTTCTGTTAAGAGCTAGTGTTTAATTATGGATGACAAGAACTTAATTATTTAATCAAATAAGGTTTTATTACTAATGCATCTGTCTTTAGAACACCGTGACGGAAGGAGAAGATTTTCAAAGATGCTTGTACAAAAATGTAGGCTGTCAAGTTCCAAATATGATAATCCAAGAAGCTTGGTGTAAGCCGTTGACTTTTTTTTCTTACTACAAAAGGATTTGTTCATGAAGCAGTTGGCCTTTAGCAAAACCTTTTATTGTATCAACTTAAATAACTTTGGCTTCACTTTTCTTGTTAAGAGTAGTGTTGCAAGAAATTAGATATGATACTCTGTGAAGACTGATGAGCAGGAAAATGGAGTCTGCAAATGTGACAATGGATGAAGAATAGTTTTGGGATTTTAAGAAATGGAACTCTTTACACTTAAAAAATATTAGCTGACACACAAAATGAAGGGGTTAATAATATGCATACTTAGAACCATCCATCAGTGTAATAGGAGTAATGTGCTTATATCAAATGGAGAAATGACTGCATTTCTTTGGAGATAAAAAAGGTCAATACCCAATAGCTTGTGGTATCTTGCTTCCAATGATAGTGAATGTTATGGGTTTGTGTGGCGTGGTTTTCCTTGGTGGCAGGGGAGGGGGGCTGCAGAGGCAGCCCCTTTAAGAAGTTACTGGAAGAATTCGCCGCCCCAAAATGTCGGACGCGCCCGCCAAAATGTCGGACC
>VYZV01011500.1:69923-94653 GCA_013401275.1 Pandion haliaetus | reverse complement strand
GAGGAATCTTCCCCCTGAGGAAAGAAGCGGCAACGACGATGTGTGGCGAGCTGACCGAACCCCCATCCCCTGTTCCCCTGCGCCGCCGGGGGGAGGAGGTAGAAATCATCGGGAGTGGAACTGAGCCGGGAAGGCGGGAGGGGTGGGGGGAGCTTGTTCTGATGTTTGGTTTCCCTTCCTAATACCCTTGTGTTTTGTTTTTGATTTGATTTATAGTAAATTAAATTGATTTTGTTTTTTTTCCCCAAGTTGAGCCTGTCTTTTGCCCGTGACCATAAGTGGGGAGTGATCCCTCCCAGTCCTTGTCTCGACCCACAAGCCTGCCTTTGGATTTTCTCCTCATCCCAACGTGGCCAGGTGAGGGGGTGGGGGGTGAGCAAGCGGCTTCGTGGTGCTTTGTTACCGACTGAGCTGACCTGAAACCACGACAGTGAAACAATAAAAATGGGTATTACACTGGAAGAACATGATAAGTCCTCGTAAAAGACCTTTCTCTAAGTAAACTGAAATAACCAGCTGGGTTGGAGGAAATTAATTTCACTGTGCCTGTGATTGCTCCTTGAGGCACCAAAACATCAAAGTTCTGAAAAAGTTTGTTGTTCTTGCAGATTCACAGAAAAAAAATCCAAACCAAACTCACACAATCATCAACTGACTGGCAACTGCCCCGAGTCTATTATGATTAATTAGGTTTCAAATAAGCAAGACACTGAATTACATCATCTGGAGGGTTCAGGTAAGGCCATCCAGTCATCGTGCAGTAGCTGTACTGCTGAATGAACAGACAGAAATCAACTGCAGATGGTGCTGATATGCTTTTTGCACTGGTTAATTTGAATCTTTTTCTCCCTGTACAGTGGCTTCCTCAATTATGCTTCTGAAATACCAAGGTTAGAAATGAGAATTTAGGAAATATTTTGGACATCTACAAAATGGCAGTTTTGTAAAATAAACAATCAGCTCACCTATTACCGTGAATCTCAAAAACCTAATAAAGCTGATCTTATATCAAGCTCTGCTGTAAATCCTGAACTGCTTGACATAGAGGAAACTCAGGGTAATTTAAAGTTTGAAAGTGCTCAGCTGTAAAAATGTAGTTGATGACTTCAGTAGAGCCTCTCCCAGTTGCATCGTTGCAGATGGGACGATTGCCTCTTTCTTGACTGCTGGGAGAGAGTTCTTTAGATATCAAAAATACTGATTATGTGGCATGCACATTAACTATCTAGTGGAAGCCTTCAGAGCAAAGAAGGAAGCAGGTTACTCTTGTCTTCTCCCTGAAAAATGAAGGAAAAAGCAAGAGGAGAAAAAAAAAAGCTTGTGAAAATATAGAAAGAACTAGATTGCATAAGAAAATTATATGGTCTGTAAATTTCTTGCATAATTAAACAAGGTCTTGCCAATTGTACTTGATTTTGTATAAAAATTTTGATCCATTTTTTAGAAAAAATTTTGTCATCCAAAACCCAGCAGTTTCTTCGAGTTCTATCAGTTTATGGCAAATTGTTCTCTTATTTATGCTCAAGTTGTGGGAAATTGCTTTGGTCTGACAAGGATTTCTTCTATCTATAGAACACATACAAGTCACTGCTGGACCAAAAAGAAACCATCTGTACATGATGCACAAAAATTAAAGTAAAATGCAAGAATTGGCACTGGCAGGAGGAAAACTCTTATCTCTTAAATGATCAAGATTTAAATTTTCTTTTTCGACTTATATGTGTCTTTTTCCTAAGAGTAGCCTGACCATCATCCCTGACAGAAGCAGCTGGTGAGCCCTGCTGACTCTTCTTCTGCTATTAGTTGAGACTGAAAGGTACAGTTAACAATTTTGTAAGGAATCCCGTTGTTTTTTTTCTTTGGAAATGGAAATTAAACAAAAAATTCCCAAATAGAGAAAAAAATATTGATTAATATAAAAATAACAGAATTACCACAAACTGATTGAACAAGCTTTATCTTTATTTGGGACACAAGGGCACAGTATGAATGATAATGTAAAAATTTAAGCCTATGACATCTACAAAATGTTCTGGTAACCTTAGCCTAAAGGCATAAAGCAGAAAATTCTTCTTGAAATTTGTAACAAGCCCTAGAGACTTAGTTTGCTCTGAGGCTGTAGGGATGTGCAGACAGCCTGTATCCTCTGAACTCCTAACTAGCACTGTGGGTGGAGGTCTGACATTCAGCCTGATGTGTGGGATGATGCACAGCCCCAGGCCTTAGCATATCTGCTTCTAACATTACAGAGCCCTATAGAAAGGATTCTCTGGTTTTGGCATATAACATGGCCTAAGTAAGTTTCATAAATCCATACTTTTCCATAAGGTCATTACAGAAATGTCAGGCTTTCTAAAGTCTCTTCAATATTTAGCCAATGTCTTTCATCTTACTCTGTGGAGGGTTTTCTATTCTGTTCAGTCTACTGCAGACTGGTAGCCTGGTATAAATACCATTGACTTTGCTAGTAACAGCCACAGACTTTGTACCAACCCTGCAGGTGCTCAGGACTGAGGCTTACTTCATCAGACTGACTTTTTCTGAACTTGCCGCAAGCTTTGTTTTAGCAAACAAGCAATTTTCTAATAACCAGGTGACTATTTCTGGTTTGGTTTACTTTTACGTAGCCTTGTACAACTATGAGGTATAACCATTGTTCTTAATATAGAATTAGTAACAAGTAATTGTGCCATGTAGAATGAAATATTTATCACTCCAGTGTAAAGGTGTGCTGTGGAGGAGTACAGCCATGGGGTGGTAGCCGAGGCCTTGAAAGTGGGGACACCAGATGCTGTGCAGAGGAGCAGTGAAGTATGGGATGAAAACAGAGGGGACACAGGATGACATTGGCAAAAGCAATTTCAGAGCTAGCAACCAGAACTGGGCAGCTAACATATGTAAACCACATCGTATATAGTAAATGCAGATATGTGGAATTACAGACCAATGAAGAAAATGCAGGGTGCATATTGTGTTAGCAAGCATATAAAAGAAGCATCAAGTTGCCTCAGGAATGAAGAGGAAGAAACCATCAACATCCTATTCATGGCAAAGGGCTGGGGACACCCATGACTCGCCATAGCACCTCTGCCCCGAGCCAGCAACCTGGGGACCTGGGGGGCTGTGGAGGGTGAGTATAAAAGCAGAGAAAAGTACAGATACTGGGAAGTGTGTGTAACTATTGTCATACTACTGTAGAGACTTTTTCTGTAATAGTATTCTTTCTCTCTTTGGGTAGTAATTATTTAAATTATACAAATTGTTCATAGACAAAATTTGAATGACATTACCAAGAAATTCTTGGCTTTGCATATAAGTTATGTTCCTTTTGCCCATAACAAGATTTTTAGATCTATAACAAAGTACCATTACCACTTTGGTATTTACTTGAGAGTAAGTACAACATATGAACAATTACAGTGACAGCAGATATAAAACATATTAATGGCTTCCTGGCTTTCATGGCTTACAAGAAAATAAGCATTCATCCACGGTTTCTCTCATCTTAGCATTTCTAAAAGTTGTGGGTTTGAGTAGAAACACTGTCTCTGGATAGGCAGAGCATGAAAATAGTAACTTCATGATGGAAAAATCCCCTAATCTTTAATCTTAGAGAGTGATACCCAGGTGATTATTTCATGTATTTCTGTTGCTAAATGACCATCATTAAAGGAGGTGGAGTGAAGCACAATTCCTCTCTGCTTACCTTTTAGATCTTAGAAATGCTTAGTTGAGTGGGTGCATTCATGACCACTGAACTGTAAGTTTCCTTCAGCAGAAAAAACATCACTGTGGACCACTTGCTCTACAGATTTATTCAGAATAGTTCTACCAATGGTGAATTATGTCTTAGTCAAGCACAAGGTCTAACTACTAAAGTTGCACTACTTCATTGACCCAATGCATTCTACCTCAGGAGACGACAGATGTCAAAGCCATCCATGCAGTGAGTGCACGCATCCCACGTGCATGCATCCCAGTGTTAGTTTCTGTCCATTTCAACCCAATGAATCAAGAACACTTTGCGACGGATAAGCCGAATCAGCTCAGTGTGGCTCATGAGAGCTTCCTCTACACAGTCAAAAATGGTCTTGATCCCAGTGCCAGCCCAGCTGCTGCTCACCACGTGCATAACCAAGCAAGCACGCAAAACTCATCCCAGTTATAGATAGAGGTTAACCCGAAATTTAAAAATTGCTCATGGCCACCATGAATTGGTCACCCCTGCTTGGAGAACAAAAATAATATTGTAAAAATTAGAAAAAATACACTCAAACTGAAATGTTTGTGGCCACTAGCTGACAGAAAGGGAAAGCAATTCTGAGACCTCACATTTATTCTGCCCCTGGTGAGCTGACAAAACTGCAGGTGGCTTTCAATGTTTACTGCAGTAACAGTATCTCAGCAATGTGCTTTCTAAGTAAAGTAGGAAGCTGAAGACCCTGGGAGATAGTAAATGCTTCTAGAGAGAGATACTTAGATATCTGGATCTAAAATACAAAATCAGTAAATTTTTAAGTATAAAAGAAATGTGCAGAAAAGACTTACTTTTAAGAGCAAAACAAGATGTAACCTCCAGGCCCTGTTTAGTTATATAAGCGTGATGGTTTTCAGCCTAAAATTCACTTTGAGCCTATTATATAGAATCTTCTGACAGCTCAAAGGCAAATGACAAAAAAACCTGCATGACTTTGTCTATATTATCTATAGTAACAGCCATAACATTTCAGTCTTTTCACTTACATCTAATATTGCCCCTGCAGTAATTGAAACTGCTTGGACAGTTTTGCACAGAAAATTGTGAACTGTGGATAAATGAACTACCAAGCACTTTGGAACTATCTTTTAAAAAAGTATCAGTCAAGTGACTACAGTGTGTCTCTCGCTGTGTGTAAGGCTGGAGAATACTCACTTGATGGTGTTCGCTTTCATCTAGAATGGAGCTCCTGGGTTCTGTCACACAAACATTTCTCATTTCATGACTCACTGGTCTGATGCACCACAAAAGCCCCTTTGGAGATGTTACAGTTGATCATTTCCATCTGCCTACCATACATGCATGAATGCCACAGCTGCTACTTACTAAAATCTGTATGGTATTTTAGATAAATACAATATCAGCTTAATAATACTACAGGAAATTTCTGTAATTTTATCCTTGTTTATTGTACAAATTCTGACACCTTTGAGCCCTACTGGGAATCAAGTAACTAATTGTTCTTTAAAAGTTTTTGCTTCTGTTCTGGTTAGTAGTAACTTTTGCTTTGAGGGCTTCATCAAGGACTACACAACTGAAGGCGCTGAAAGAAATGAAAAATTCAGGACCTTACATAATGACAAAGTAGTAGCTGATTTGCATCATGACACACTTTTGTCAGTGAGGTACATTATATACTATTTAATAGTCTTGTCATCCTGATCAGTTTTAAGAACAATGACAGCATATTATTTTAATATGGGGATCCTTTCATTTCACCCTTGCCATTATAAATTGCAGATTCGACCACCATGAATCAAATCCCAGAAGTCTTACAGCTTTTTCTCAAGAGCGGCTACATACTGTCCTTTTGCAGTTACAATGACTTTTATTTCTTAGAAAGAAAAAAAGAACAAATGACAAGCTACATTTTGCAATATAGCATGTCAGACTCTTACGGGACATCCTGCCATAACATCAGAAATGACCTGCATTAAAGGCACTGACCTCTGTGGGTAAAACCCCTGTCAAATCCCATGTCAGAACCACTTTGGAGAAGTGCTTTTCAGAGCAGTGGTGTAAGTCATCCTGCTACGTGGATCCCGTGCCCGTGGTGTTGCAGCCATGAGTGGTCTGCAACATCTGGCTTATAGGATGGCTTCTGGGTCCAGGGCAGGTTGGTCTCCCAGGCTGTCTCCCTGGTAAGCGGGATGCTGTGCCAGGACAGCAGGGCTGGGACCTGCTGTTGAGAGCTAGTAAAGAAGAGGGAGGGAGGTCAGGGGTGTCTCCAGCTTGACCCTGTCCTCAGGACTGCTGGGGCAAAGGGGCAGCTCTGCAGCAGCCCGGACCTCTCTCCCCCTCCCCTCAGCGCTTCCCAAATACATTCTTTTAAAGATGTCATAATGGGTCATACTTTTTTTTTTATTAATATAGCCATAATAATGTTAATACCATCTCTCTCCTCGCAATAGGCTAATTCTTACCATCTTTATCCATGATGCAAGAGAATAGGGGTCATCTCTATCCATCAGAGATTTGTACCTGATAAAACACCTGGCTCCTTGGAGACATTCCCCATGGTGCCTGCTGTTTTGTGCACAAAAGCATGAAAATCTTGGAAAGAGTATACCCGTGAGCATGATTATGCAGTTAGAGCACTCCCTGGGGACAAGCAAAGACCCAGGCTCTTGACGTTCTTCCACGGTCTGTTTATGCATTTCACATGAACCAG
The DNA here is from genome assembly GCA_013401275.1 of Pandion haliaetus. Classification (NCBI taxonomy): domain Eukaryota; kingdom Metazoa; phylum Chordata; class Aves; order Accipitriformes; family Pandionidae; genus Pandion; species Pandion haliaetus. Next base: position 88,225 of record VYZV01011500.1, on the reverse strand, counting down.
TCCTAAGCGGCAGTGCGTAAACAGTCCTTGGAGGAGAGATCCCGCCTGAGACCTCCTCCTGCCCAGGGAAATACCCTAAAAAAACAGGCACAGGAGACACGTTTCCTTCATACTCTCATTAGCAGTGGCACGGACTCCATTAAACTCCCAGCTCTCAGTTAGGTGGAGTGGAGGATTAGGAGACTTTCCTGGGTTGCAGAGGATGTGGGTTTGAAAAATCTCAGGCAAAGGAGGAGAATGAACCTGGCTTTCTCAAACCGTGACTGAGCCGGCTGTTACCAGGCTGGAATATGAGCAGCAGGGGTGGCAGTGACCTTTGCCGAGAGGCTCAATCTACTCAGGCAGCACTGAACCTGCTCAGAGAATACTTAAAGAATTAAACCTCTTCAGGAATGAGCTGAAATTTTCAGGAGCATAATTTTGGACATAAGCAATTAAAGTAAGACTTGCCAAAAACTGAGTCTGCTTTGAATTTAGCTCCTGCATAATTCTTTGAATTTAAACTTCCTAACCTACTAGGGAATTCTTCTTTATCACACTTCAGATACCCAAATAATTTGTCCCACTGTGTCCTGACTGGCATTAAGTACCTGTTCAATGCCCAGCAGCATTCATGGAAAGATTTATTGGGAAATACAGATACAGAGAAGGATCAAGGACAGTTTTTGAATTACACTGGCTTTCTCTCGAGGCCCCCACCTTGCACCATTATACATAGAACTGGCCTTTCTCAAATTGGACAATATGACTGTATTATAGGCAAGCTGTCAGGGTTGCAGGACTTCATCTTTTTCATTTCTTCTTCTTCATACAGATTTCCATTTATTAAATTCTTCACTGGTTTCATAAGTAGTGGTGTTGCTTTTCTTATATTAATAACGTGGTGGCAAATTTAAAAATTCCCTTCGCAGAAAATGTGCATTTACTTCTCCAGAGTAGAGTGCTTCCAGCTAACAGTAGTCACTGTCAGACACAACCAGAGGCTAAAAGCCTCTTTACTGGGGTCACACTGACAACTGACAAACACCACCTTGACTTAAAAAACGTAGGGCAGACAATACAGATACATATTAAAGTAATAAATAAGCGAAGAATGAACAAAAAAAGATTACTGTCTGCTTACAGACAATATTGCCATACACGGGTGCATGTCTTCTGGGAAAATAATTGCTAGCTTGAAAATGGATAAGGAGAGGGATCATTTTAGTGACACGGTCCTCAGAAGAATGAGCAGGTTCCTTGCAAGCAAAGGGACCCCTCTTGAAGGATGCTATGAGTGCTAAAAGGGGGGGCAAGTTTGAGAAAACAGAAGTTCCTAGAAGATAAATCCATTCAGAACCACTAAATACAGAAAAAAAAACAGGCTGACAATGAAAAACCATGCTGGAAGAGTAATAGGGAGAAGCAGCATATATGCTTGCCCTGTTCTTTTACTCTTCCATAAGCATGTCTTTGTGGCTACTGATGGAGAAGCTCATTGTCTGAGTCAGTGTGGCTAGTCTTCTGTGAGAATCACAGACCCTGCAGAGATTTTTGAATATACTGACTAATCACTAACAATCATAAAAATCTCAGGCGACACAGATTTTAACTAATCTAGAAATGGTTATCCTAGAGGCTAAAGAAAAGACAGATTGATTTGATCTAGATCAGACAGAGCCTGGTGTGATTTATAAATAACCTGAGGATATGTTTGCATTCTTCATAGGCAATGAATGCTTCATGGTGAGAATAACTTAAATTTGTAATTTCATCTTTAACCTCTTCATCTTTTTGTAGTTTTACTTGAAGTTATTTTTTCTGTATTTTATATTTCACCTGCAGACATGTCTTCAACTTTGGATGAATTATTTAAAAACTGTATGTATGTGACATGTCAGGGACTTATGATTTGTGCCTTAAAAGATAAAGACTTCTATACACAAAACAGAGGCTGAAGAGGTCAAATCTGTATAATTTTGAAGACAGTGGTAGTTATTCACGGAAAGTAAGCAAAATGTCAGTGTACCATCCAAAACTTCATTCCAATTTCAAAGGGGACCCTGTTCCAGCTCTATTAGATGAAATGTAATTATTTCTGTCTCCTTTTAGAGCTCTGGCTTAGTGCCAGACCTCTTAGAAAGGGTGCTTTCTGGAAAGGCTAAATTTAACTTGATAGAGCAATAGTTAGGCCTGTACTCTTGCCAGGACAGGAGCTATCTTTACCTTCACTTTCACACCAGTCAGTGCAATCTTGACAGAAGTGGTTGGACTGCAGAATTGAATTCACTGTATTTTCCGTATTTTTTTTTTTTAACATTGTATTAAAACCAAGGAGAAACAGCTTCAGAACACCAGTGCTCAGACTACTAGGATGCTGTGAACATGATTACTTCTACTGGTTATTTTTTCTCGTACCGATAGGGTATTTTACAAAACAGTTGGGTACCAGTAGGCCTCACAAGTAGAATGGACTTCCCAGAGTCCTTTAGAAGTACCCATCTCTTTCCACTTCAAGGGGCAATGGGAAACTTAGTTTAGAAAGACTCACTCAGTCCTTTTCTCTTCCCAAACATAGGAGCCTAAAAATGAGGCACATTCCAAGCTAGATCAGAGGTGCCCTAGATCTGGGCCAGGGCTTTTATGAAGTTGTTTTTATTGAGGAATAGGAAGAGAGGGCACTATGACAGCACCCAGCATTAAAATGTTCCAAATGAATATGTTGCATAGCACAGCACGAATATGGTTGCTGTAAATTTGTTATTGCTGGCAATAAGTAAGAGAAAAGAAAATCTCAGCTGTTTACTTTTATGAGTGGCCTATTTATGCAAAACCTTACCTGTCTTGCACAGAATTATAGATGACTGCTAAATAAGTAATATGTATGCATTGCACCTGAATAAACTCTTGTTGTTAGAAGACATACTGAACTTCCCAGAGGCATAACAATGACTTTTCGGGCTTCCATCCTCAAATGGAAGGGGTAAATACCTCAAATACATCTGGAGATATACTGTGTTGATGCAAACATTGCTAGCATATGTATGTTGTATGTTACACTTCACTGAGAGTCAGCGGCTTTCTAAAACCTCTAAACCCATCAGGAAATAAATGACAACGGAGAAAGGCAAAACAAGGTAAAATAGGACACAGCAAGAAATGAGCCATTTTCTTGGTGGAACAAATTGATACTTCGCAGGAGATGCCCCCACAGAAGGTGTGAGCAATTCCTGCTGAGCTGTCTAATAGCATCACTGTACACCCTGCAGATGGGTGTAGGCCAAAGGCTAGAATGGAAAAAGAAATTACATTCATGAAGGAAGTGGACAGATTTAAGAGGTAGAATAAAGTCACCTAGATTTTTCCTGGTAAGTTCACAGCTGACTGTTTGCCTTTCATGACAAAACAGGAAATAACACCTCTGTGTTATTTTGATTCATTCTTCTGCTTTTGTTAGTATCCATGAGCCATAATGACATTCTGAGGACTCTCAATTTAATAGAAGTATCCTGCCTAATGCAAACAAAGAAAACTGTGATGATTTTCTTTTTTTTTTTTTTTCTTTAAGGGTCACTATCAGAAATCTGTCACAAAACAGGTATGATTTTTTTTCAATTTTTCTTTTCTTTTATATAAGCATTGGATTAGGTTCAGGAGAGAACTTGAAGTCTCCCTTCTTCAGCTTTTGATCAGCATGAACAACTCTTGGGGTGGAGGAGCATAGCCAACTTCACTCAGTTCTCTAAAGTGAGGTCAGCATTGAATCTTGCTCAAAAAAGCAGAACCATCACGATAAAGTGCAAGCATCGATACAAAAATCATGCCCGTTTCTGATATGCATAAATGATAAGTTCAACATACTAGTTCTTCTTGTTTAGACACCATGACTAGGACACACAAGGGGCAGAGCTAAGCAGAAGCTGGTCTGACACAGCATTTACACTGGAAGAACTAAAGTAATTCTAACCATTTCGATCAAAGTAAAAATGACGGGTGATCTTGGTTTTTTATCTGATTTAAGCCAGGATAAACTGATTAAAATTAGCACTCCCTGCTTATAGCGAAGGTTTCCGATGTTTTACGATTCCAGTTTGGCTCATTAAAGCTTGAGTGTGGGTTCATGTTTTAGGCCAGGGGAATCGGTATGAGTTCAGCTGGCTTCAGCTTCTAGCCTTTTCTTTTCTATATTTTACATTTGTTTCAAGGTCACTGGAAAAAAGTGTTCAATACAAATGATACCCAAGGGTCCTTATTAGAAACGCATCTGTTCAACGATGGCGAAAACTGTTTACAATTACGCTGACACCAATTCAGTTAACTAGTTTTGAATCCTTCGAAAGTATGCAATGTTGATTTTTTATTTTTTCATTTCAGTGAAAACATCATATGGAATAAAGCCAAAACCTTTCTGAACAGCATTAAGAAGACACTAACTGTATTAAATTAACAACAATGTCATTCTCAGCTAAGCCTTAGATTCTCAGGAAGAAGAAAAATTAACATACTTTGAGAAAATTTTTCCTTAAATCAAAGCTAATTTGATTTGTTCCTTTCCTTAATTCTGTATTAACAGATTGCTATACCAGCTCTTCATTATTTGTCTGGGCTTATACCAACATGATTAAATGATAAATACTTTTAAAAATGTTAACAGTGCCTTTTTTTTATATCAGTCAGAAATTTCCTGTTATCCAAGAGTATTAAAACTCAGCATTGATGTTGACACATCTCCTCAGCTTATTCTTTTAAGACTCATAAACAAAAGTTATTCAAGCATGCTTAATTTTAAAATGTTTAACATTACTGCCTTCTGTTTCACATCCTTGGTTGTTATTGGTGGGGGCTATATCACATAGCAATTTCCCTCATCTGCAGATCAAGAACATTTGTTGAGTACAGTCTTTCTGCATTATTGACCTCCTAGCACTTCTGCATTATCGACCTACTGTTAGTTCTGCCCAACAGCTGACCACAGCTGGCGTTATGGCTCCTTCTGCTCCTGGCTCCTAGACTCCTTCTTTTTTCTCCACATTCTGTAGACTTTGACCTGTTCTTTTCTTCCTCTATTTTTTCTTATTCCATATAACTTCTATTAATTATTCCCACCATCCAACACACTTCTTATCCTTTACTATTTTTACTCTCCTGCTAGATGAGGCTGAATTATTAAATGCTGTAGCCTTCTCGCCACGTAAGATTTTAGAAATTTATTAAGCATTTTTAACCTCATTTCAATTACCACTCTTTTTGTTTTCCTATTAAAATTATCTTTTCCAACTGACTTAGCTTATGATTACTTTCAGTTTGGTGAAACTGAGTCTTCTGAAGCACAAAAATTTCGTGCTGAGGGTTCATTCTGCTTGCAGATGATGAGTGTAATAAACTCATGATCACTTAGCTCAGAAAGGATAGTTTAATTCTGTGATCAAGTCCTCTTTAGCTAGTGAGATGAGATGTAACATAGGACTCCCTCAAGTTAGATCAGAAAATTGTCAAAAAGATTGTTAGAAATGTCAAGGGCATTTTAGCACTGGCAGAAAAAGACTTTCAGCCTCTCCTGTTTTCAGCTGAAATTCCACATGGTAATCCAGTTGCTTTTCAACATTTTATAGCAGGTAGAACTGGTCAAATGTTTTTGAATGGAAAATCTTCGTTGGCAAATTTTGATTGAATGAAATAAGTTTTTAAAAGCAGATTAATGAAAAAGACTTGAACATTGTTTTCTTAAGATTAAAAGAGCTCCCTTTGCTCTGTTTGGATTCTAGCTTTTAGACAGACATGCAAAAGAAAAATAGTTGACTGCTAAACTGGAGGACATTAAATAATAACTTCCAAGTATTTGGAACCTCACATAGAGCAGATTTGTTGAAGTGGGGCTGTGGATGAGATAGTTAAGGGCAGCAAGTGAAGCCCCCTGGCTCTTCCAACCCGTTAGCACCTTCTGGTGTCACATAAACCCTACTTCACATCTGGAGGCACTACTGCATCTATGGCAGCTGCAGTGCCACTGGGTCCAGCAAGACCTTTTTGCCCCTTATACACATCATTATTATGTTTACCTTGATTATATAGGTACCCTGATATTTATGTTTATTCTATTCATATATAGGTACTTTGCTATGAACAAATAATGGATATTTATGGGACAACTTTTTAAATAATCAAAGGGTACATTATCAAATAGCAGCAAGTAAATAACAAAATATAGATTCTCTAAAGGAAAAAAAAAAGAGAGATATAGCTTTCAGTAAAAGACTGATGGACATAGGCAGGAAAAGAAAGAAAGTATGAAAATATTTCAGAAGGCTTTAGGTTACTCTCCAGGCAAGTATGCTTTTTCAGAGCAATCCAAAGCAATGGTGTCTTGCAGCACTGCTACTTCTACCCACGGAAAAATTCACTGAGCTAAAAGAGCAGACTGGGAAGCCACCTGTGGAAAGAGCAGAGAACACAGACGTCCTCATCCTCATCCTCATCCTGCTGGAGCTGGAGCAAGAGCAAGACAAGAGCAAGCGCAAGACAAGCACAAGAGCAAGACAAGAGCAAGTGAAAGGACACGTGCAAGACAAAAGCAAGCGCAAGTGCAAGACAAGCGCAAGAGCACAAACAAGTGCAAGACAAAAGCAAGAACAAGAGCAAGAACAAGCGCAAGTACAAGCACAAGACCAAGCGCAAGACAAAATCAAGAACAAGAACAAGCGCAAGATGAGCAAGAGCAAGAACAAGTGCAAGAACAAGAACAAGAACAAGAACAAGTACAAGACCAAGCACAAGAGCAAGAACAAGACAAGAGCAAGAACAAGACAAGAGCAAGAACAAGAACAAGCGCAAGATGAGCAAGAGCAAGAGCAATTCTGCTGCAGAATTTCCAAGTCCTTCCCATGGAGAGCAGCAGGAAGCTATTTTTAGCAGCCATTTGATATACTGCAAATTGCCATGTTGTTGATGTGGTAATCAATGGTAACAATATAATTCTACAGCCATGGAGGTTACCTGGAGTGAGAGGGCAGAATTAGCAGTTTCCCTTTAGAAATTACTTGCTACTTTCTAGTGGTTATGTATACACAGCAGCAGTCTGTGTTCTCAGGTAATTTGTTGCCAGGTGATGCTTGAAAACAGACTGGATTTCAAACAAGATTGATATTAAGAGTTCAAATGCTTGTGATGTCTGTAAAGCATTCTAAAAATATATTACCATAATAATATGAAGATTTTGGCCCCATGGAATTTAACCCAGGTTCTGGCACTCTAAAGAGAGCTGTCACATAAACTTTAGTAAAGACAGAATACGTCACTGAATGATTTAATGCCCTGAAAGGGAATAGAGGGGTATTGCTTTTTGTACATATAAATTCAGTGGCATGCTCACCTCAGAAAATTCAACTTCTTTCTGCACACGATGAGATTTATTAGTACAATGACATGAGGCTCTTAACTCACGACATATTAATTACCAAACCCAGAAGGAACTCATTACAGTAAATCAACAACATAAACCTACCTCCATACCAAGGTCGTGTGCTGTCGGTCACTTTTAAGCAGACCAGTTACATACTCCTTGTAGTTTCATAAAATGATGTCAGTGACATCATCTCTCTGACAGATACATCAAATTAAAATAACGATAACAGGCACATGTTTGGAAAAGCGTCATGTTACTGGGTCATGGAAAGCTGACAATTATTATACTCACCGGGCAAAAAAAACATTTGGGGAAACATGAGGCAAAGTCTTGCCCTCCTTGCTTTTTCTCTGTGATTCTTTCCCTGACAGTTAACGCACTCCTCTGCTATTCCTTTTGCTAGTGTTGTGTGGTTGCTTCAACAAAGCAGCACTAAGTCCTCCAAATGTCCCCCAGTATATTTAGAGACAACAACAAAAGGAGGAAAACAAGGAGGAACAAACGAGAAATGCCCATTGATACACAGCCTAATTTGGATTCATCATGGGGGCAGGTTGGTTTTAATTCACAAATCGAAGCAAAGCCGTTTAGGATCATGGGGGCAATTTACATGGAAAGAGAACTACTGTAAGCTCCAGTCCAAGAGTAGATTCCTACAAACTTTTAGAGTGTTATTATTTAGGCTACCAAAACTATTAAAAATGAGTATGAACTGGCTGTGTAGACCCCAGTTTTTATCAGATTGGTATGCAGCATTTTACATACTGGTGTCATTCTAGTGATTTCAGTATTCAACTTTTTTTTTTCATCTTTCAAGTGCATTTATAAACTAAATGCATAGTAATACTTCTCTGTCCTGTGCTATATGTTGCTTCCCTCCTGTTTTTTATTATCATTAGAATAACCACATGAATGAAACACTTGTATGTTGTTGTTGTATGATGAGATTATCGTAATTCAAATTTCAATCAAAATAATCTGTAAAAGATTATTATTATAAATGAAGTATATGAATATTTCACTTTACAGTTATTTAAAATGGCACTTATGTAAACAAGTAGCTCATAAAGCAGCATTTTTTCCAACATTATCTCAGAGTGATTTTAAATGTCAAAAAAACCTTAAGCACCTATACAAGCTAAAGGACCCTATCATTTTTAACAACTGTCCGTAAAATGAGGATTATGCATTACAACTTCAATATTTAATGAACCCTAAACCAACAGTCTGAAAACAAGACTGTAGTTTAATTTTCATGCGAAATGGATCAGAATCTGCAAAAGCAGTTGACCATGGCTTTCAAAACTAAATGCCCAAGAAGAATGCAGGGATGGCTTGCAGAAAAACTTGGTGTCAAAATCATCCGAGAAGAAGCAAGCCCTCATCAGATCATTATTATTTTCTACCACTAGGATCCTCCTCAAGGTTGAGCCTTTGCCTTCAGTCCTGCCTTATGCTGGTAAGTGAATTGTGTTCCAGTGTGAGACAATGTCTATGGGCGATATCTTAGAAATAACCTTTATACAAGAAATAAGTATTTCTGTCCTTGCCTTATAGTACTGCTGATCAATAATCTCGGTTGATACTCCTGTTTAAGAGGGAAACGAATGACTACATTATGGAAAACCATTGTGACTATAACACCTCACTGTGACAGAGAAGGTGGTCTTAATGAACAAGATTTTACAGTGCCACTGGGGAGCAATTCAACAGAAAAGCTCCTGTATTAATATTTCAGGGACTGATATGTAAATGAACTGCTGCACTGAAATTTTGTAAATGAACTGCTGCACTGAAATTTTAGTCCCGATGTCCTTCATGAGACATCTGCCTTGTTGGCAAGGGAGCCAGAACAATATTTTCGGGGGGTGGCAAAGACTTTTTGAAAAAAATATTTCAGCAAAGCACCACAAGGAATCATTTATTTACAGTAAAGGAGTTTGTGCTTTTATTGCTTTTGTTGTCTTTTGAAAAAGAAGCAAATTGGAAATGCACAGAAATAAATGACTCGGGCCTCTCACCAGTTTTGGGCAGCCCTACCATCCAAATGACTGCCAAACAAGTTGTCAAACATCTCCCTTCACTTATGCTGATGGTGAAAGAAGGATGCTGTTGTTTTGGTAGGGCTGCTGCAGTGGGAGTGTGAATTATGAATGCAGTGTTATACCTGCTTCATGTTTAAAAACCAACAGCATAGCCTTGGCACTCCCAGCTCTAAAAATCATCAGTGACTTTCTCCTGAAGACTGAAATCCCTTCAGAGTGCAAAATACTGCGTAGTGTGTGTTTGTATTTTGTCAACAAATGGTTTATTTTTTACTTAACAGTGTTACCAGATGCCACACTTTTCCACTGGGAACGATAAGTTATTTACAGAGCTATCAGGGTATATAAAATTCATGCATGTATAGAACTTGCGCGATCCTCCTGCGAATTACATAAATTGTAACTAAGGCGTTTGCTGAGGCTTTTTGGGAAGGTGGAAGTGTGGAAGGTTCAAACCGATACCCAGAAGGTTGGCAGCAGGATGCCGATCAAAGCCCTGGAAAGCTTTGGTCGCTCTTCCTTTGGATCCCCTGTGTTATGCTTGCTTTTCTTCTACATCAGCTGGTCACCTTAAAGCATCACCATTACAAAGGGCCAGCTGGCCTCTTTCTGCTTTGCTACATGCTGATGAGGGGAAGGAAGAGGCAGGGTGTTTTTATAGCAAGGTACCCTGATACCTACCAGGGCATTCATTCCTGCTGCAGCATGTGGTGCTCCTCAAGGTGTTTGAAGTTGTGGTGTAAATGGGTGACTTCAAAGCATTGCATCTTTTGGAAAGCTGGTTTCCAGCCCTTTCTGCTGCAGCAGTTGCAATGGCCTGAATGTGTGCTGGAACACATTTCCATATTTTAGCACCAGCAGCTTGTTGGTCAGGGTGTTTCAGGACATTGCTTGGATTTCTGAGCTCATCTGCACCAGACTGGCAAGATACAGACGAGGAAGCTGTCACAGAGGAGAGTGCAGTAATTAACTCAGGCAGATTCAGCTTCACAGAGTATAAATAAATGAATAAATAAATAGCACATGAGAGTACTTTGCAATCCTGGATTTTTTATCTCATAGGGATGATATTATCTACTGGTTAGTAAATCTTCTCATTCCTGGGTCTCAAAGCACTTAATAAATAAATAAATAAATACAAGATAAATTAAATGCTTAATAAGTTAGGAAGTCAAGTTGAGAAAGGGACGTATCTTGCATAAAGTCTTTCTGACAGTGGTTCAGCCCGGAAGGCGCCGAGACTTTCGGCTCCTGAAGTCCAAAGCCTCGGCTGCTTTGCCTCATGTGGATGCAGGTCACTTAACGTACAGTGTGTACCTAAAGCACTAAATATTTATACTCTCTGTGCCAAAAGTGCTTCATAAATTACATCTCTAAAGTTCTGTCTCTTTCTGAAGAGCAGCCCCTGCCACACAGCTTTGTGCACAGGAGGATATATTTGCTAAAGACATCAGAGTGAATCCTTTATTTTTACTAAGGGAAGGATGAGAGAGATGCTGGGTACCCGTGAAGGGCTCTAGTATCTTATCAACCCATGAGCAACTGGCTAAAGGTAAAACTTCCAATACACCCATCCTGTCCCTTGTGCAGGGGGTCTGAAATTGAAGTAATCAGTTATCCCAGGCAGTCTTTTTTTCTACAAAATGTTGGCTGAAAACCAGGAAATATGTACTGCATCCACAGGGGCTGAGTGTAAGAGAGACCCGGAGGCAGACTGTGACTTATGACTCAATCTGTTTCCAATTTGCTGATGGGACCATTCAGCTGCATATTTCCTCATATGTGTAATTCAGGAAAATGTTGCAATTTTTGTTTTAAAGTACTGTTGTGAACGTTTCATCTCTCCGACAGAGCACTGTAGATATAAATGATGTCAGGTAGCGTGTTCACTGATATACACAATGATAGACCTTCATTTCAATGTGATCACTAGTAATCATGAAAGAGGGAAGAATAGGGCATACAAAAGGGAGTTGTAAAGAGAAAGAATAACAATGTGCATTATGTGAGTCTGTGTGTGTATGTGGCAAACACAGAGAAGTAAAATGCTTGAGAAACATTTAATTCTCTAAGCCTCTGTTAAAAGTTCAGTGATTCACACATTTGAAAGGACTCTAAACAAATCTATCACAGCCAGACATGCCAAGTGTTTCTGATTTTTAAGTCAAGTTGATTAATTGTTAACAAATTAGCTAAATCCTATGCAAAATACATATTATGGGATTGGATCTGGAAAAAAGAAAATTGGATATGTGGATGTTAAATATGGTTCTTATGGGGCAGAAGTTTTGGTAATGAGACAGAAAAAATCTGAAATAAAAAATAAAATATTTTCTACACCCTAATAAAAGGATTATCTGGATACTGTATCTGTTCATACATCTGTTTTCTGCAGCTAACAAAATCAGAGAATTCACTGGAGAATTATAGTTAATATTTGCACTAGGAATATTTGAGTTAACAATTTTAGCGCTTGGATTCTCTGAGAATTCCCACCGTAGATGAGGAACTCCACTATTTACCAAAACCTTTTTTCTCCAGGAATAAGGTGAAGTAGAGCTATGAGTACAATATGGACAAAGATGTTTTTTTCAGATACAGCATGATGGTCTACTTTGATGATCTAATCAGGATTATAATTACATGGGATGTCCTTTAGGACAGGAATTATATGAAAAGCATTTACAGTGCAACGTATCCATCACACTTTTGATTAAGATAAAAAGCGATTAGTTAATTACAGAGGAAGCCGATACAGATGTCAGTCCGGCCTTCATCACTGCATTTTTAGAGTGACTGGTTTTCCTCCTATAAAAGTGAGACCTGCCCAGCTGTTTTTGTTTTGTAGCTGACTCTAGGTCTGTCAACCTAGCAAAATTTAAGTAAGGAGAGCAGGTTTTTGACTTGTGATAGGTTCATTCAGCATTGCATATTCACTCCGAGCTAGACCCTCACATTTTTCAGCAGCCCATGGTCTGTTGGTTACAGAGCACCTTTGCCTGCCCTTACACAAAGCTTGTCCTTTGCTCCTGGTACCTGGTGATTTCTTAAAGGTGTATGTCAACCATCCTACAGACTGGCCAGGTCTGCAGTCTCTGCTCAGCCAGGAGAAAAGTCATGAGTCCAGCCCCATTGGAAGCGACCCTCACTAAGTCACGAACTGGGACAGGCAGTTATTGTCTTACCTCTGCCAACGCTGCCCCTACGAAATGGTGTCAGGAACAGCTGGGAGCTTTTCCAGGCTCAAAGCCTTTCCCCAGACTGGGACTCGCAGAGCTGCTGCAGGCAGCCCAAGGAGAGTCTTGGGAGCCCAAGGCTCATCCAGATATGCCTAGTGGCATATAAACACCCCATTAAGCACTTGGGCACTCGGGACCCTTCTCTTCCAGATGAGGCCCTGGAGTTCCTCAAGTGGGACTTGTTTCCAGATTTGCTGTCTATTTGAAAAAAAAAAAAAAAAAAAAAAAGCTGATCTTGAGAAATGCCTCAAAGGGAAAATTTAGGAATGCCCACTGGAGCCATTAGAAAGCTCTGGGAAAATCTGAAACTGTGAGACAGCGGGAGTAAAACCCATCTATCCATCCTCTGAAACAAAACAGGAATTCAACACAATTTGCTTTAATGTCAGCGATTGCAGTGATCTTTTAATTAAGAAAATATATGTGGAGCAACACAGTCCTCTCCTGAAGCATTTCGGCGGTCGCCTGCACTTGGTGCAATCCCAGGAAAATCCTCTTTTCAATTCATCTGGTAGATGAAACCATTAATCAAACTACTCATACATTTTTAAACAAGAAACAGAGTGCCGCAGGTTTTCTGCTGCATTCAAGCTGTTTGTGATGAAAGAGAAGATCAAAAATGTTTTTGTGATGGAGCTCTCCAAAATGCTGTATCTTTTCCAGCAAGCAAATTCTGCACTGTTTAATATATGCTGTGTTTTGATTGAGGAAATTGCTGTATGAAGGAGCAGCAACCTAAGGAAAAAAGCCAACCTGCAATATTAGTGTATGTGTTCCTTGTGGCAAGGATCTATAAAAGTTATTGCTTTTCAATTATCACTTCCTAGCTGATCTTTGAGAAAACAAAGCTGTTGCTCATAGGAATGTTAGTAAACTGTGTAAATAAACTGGGTGGGTTAGTTTGGCTTTAACATAGGCAAATAGCTGGAATTGCCATTTTTGTGCTACCAGTCTTGTAATGAAAACAGAATGGATTAGAAAAATGTGATGACACAGAGATGTTCCATTTGGTTTTGTACTGTATCTTACAAGTGACATCCCTCCTTGTGTGAAGGAAGCTGGTGTGGGATAGCTAGTGATTTTGAGTGTGATGTGACACCACTTGAACTGACAAGTGATTATCTAGTGTCCTCTCTTCCTTTTTCTCCCAGGTCGTATATCTTAGATTCAGGCACTGAAGTTACTCTAAAGACCTCCTTGGTGTCGGCTTTCTCCAACTGCCCCATTAGTGCCGTATCAGTTATCACAAACCAGGACTGGCTTCTTCATTTGCATGAGCTGGAGAGTTACACAGAAAGGAAAACTGTAGGCTAGAAAGGTTGGTTTACCTGGGGAGGTAAAAGAAACCTTTTGGGAAAACATGTCCCAGTCTATCGCTAGAGTCTGTGATTTCCTTTATCTGAACACTCACTGGACGCAAAAGTGCCCAGTTATATCTTTTGATGTGGACTACTGTGTATATTTAATGAGGGAAAAAAGCTCACTATCAGTTCTAGATGAACATGGCTGAATGTGGACCCTTCCAACACCAGGACAAATCGAGCCACCCTATTCAGAGCTGGAAAAATGGACACACTATTGGCCGAGAATCAGGGGATTATCAGGTAGTAGGAAGACTCAGCAGATAACATAATCCAGTCTGTGGATGAAATGGGAAAACTTTTCCAAAAAGGGCAATGGTCTTTGAAGCTCATCTTCAAAAATTTATCTCAGGGCATTTGCCCTGGAAAGCAAGACTGGGAAAGCTGTAGACATTTTTTTTCCACTTTCTTCATCTGCTTTCCGTTTTCATTTTCAGAGTGGTAGAAGGCAAAACTTGTGTTCAAAATGAAGGTGTTCACTACTACTTTGATTCAAAAAAACACCTGCCCATTGCCAATGAAACTTACTTTCACTGATCCTCATCTTCTGTGCCTCACATCTCCCCCATCTGCACTCTTGTGAACAAGGGAGAGGTCTTTGTAGAGGACTTTTTCTCCTCTTTCAGACACATTTTTATGACTGTAACACTGTAGGAACACATTTATCAGTGTTCAAACACGCTTTTAAACCCACACTGATGATGTACCTCGTATTTATAAAAATTCACAAGGTTTAAATAAACTCCCAGGCTAGCTTACTCAGGTCTAAATTATGCAGCATATGAAGAATTAATGGCAGCAACTAGTTTCCAGAACCTAGAAGGGAGTCAGCTTCTCCATCACATGAGGTTTCCAAGTTCTTTTAAGGGGACCAGTGAGCATATATGCCATTTCTAAGCATGTTACCTCTCCTGAGGGAGGTTGAATTTTGCTCTGCACCAATTTAATTTCCTGTCAAGGTATATGAAGGGTTTCCTTTGTCATCAGGTCAGGCAGCATTGTCCCTTCGAAATCTGTCCTCCATTATTGTCAGCCTGCTATCTGCATAAGTCTAGGAAGCCCAGGTAGCCCAATTTACGGAAATGGGAAACAAAAAAATTGGTTATTCCTGCAATGTCACACACAGCTAGCTCTGAACGACTTAGTGTACAGGAGCAAGCAGCACTGCACAAATGCACTGCTAAGCTAGCCCTGCTGAAAAGTGGAAATGTTCCTGTATTTTGCCTGGGTCTATATTGCTGCTCTGCCTTGACCAGTTATGTACCTTAGGGCAATATCCTCAAAAACACTTTGTTACAGCTAAACTGTTCAGCGATGTGTCACCTTTCAGTGTTCATAACCTTAGGCTGGTATTCAGGGTCTTATTGTGAGAGCTACATTGCAAACCGCCCAAACGTTTACACAGACAGGTTTTAAAACCCATGTTGAGCTCCAGGGTATATGACAAGACAACTTGGGATTATTAACAATTTTATTTGGGAATATCACATCACAAGCTGTTTCAAAAAAAGGATTGTACCCTAACCCCCCACCTTCTCAGAGACACAGACAATTACTGTGACTGCAGGAGAAATACCTCCTTCCAGCTAGAATTCATCATAGCCATCAACCATGTTCAGGAGCTGATCGCTTGACTAACATACTAATGTGAGATGCCACTGATGCTGGGGCATTTTCATCCACTCTCAATGATTAGCCTGGATGGAGAAATTTAGATTGTTTATCCAGCATGTTGGAAACTACATATGAAAGCACCTGCTCGTGAAAGCTCTTACCATGAAAGTACAGTTCACCTGGGACAGGGTGTTCTTGGGTGTTCTTACCTGCTCTGGCTAAAGATTGAGATTTTGGGGGTATGGCATTTGATCCTCTTAGGATGCAGGCACTCAAGTCATGCTGTGAATACCTAAAGCTGAATAGAAAAAGAGAGCAAGGAATTCCCAGAGAACTATTATTTTTTTTTCCTTTCATGCCAGTATTGTGCTAGAACGGTGTTACAGCCTGTGGCTCAGCTGTGCAATGTGCTGTACATGCATGGAATGAGACAGTCCCAGGTCGTCTGTCTGGTAGGTCTGATCATGAGATGGATGTAATACAGACTAAGAGTATAGTTAAGCAGCAGTAAAAACTGAAATGTTATCTGATTATGTCAGAAAAGCAAGATCCTTTTTTCTTACAGATTGAGAGATCTTTGAGTGAAATAAGAGAAAATTCTGGACCTGGTATGAAGCAAAAGCGTGGATATAGCAGCTGTTGCTTCTTTTTCTTCCGGTCCTAGTTTTCTTGCTGCTGTGGTCACTGGGACATGACAGAGCTCAGCACTTCCATGTCTATCACTGCCACAGAGCTGGGAAAATGAGAGGTACCACAACAGAACAAAGAGTTTCTCAAGTCTGGACAGCTCTCCAAGGACAATGCAGTGTGGTAAAATCGCAGAGCACCTGACAAGCGTAGCACAGTTCTAGCTCTGCCATGGAGTTCCTGTATGATCTTGGCCAAGTCACTTGGCTTTTTTTCTTCCAGGTCTCTTTTCCTCTTTTGAATGTAATGCCTTTAAAACAGGTCATTTCTTTCAAAACAGATCTTTTCTTACGGGATGCTGCATAGGAGTCTAGTATTAGCTAAGGCATCTAATCAACTGTAATATAAATTTCAATTACAGATGCCTTCCTCAGGGGTGAAATTATTCTAGAAATGTTCCAGCCTTTCTATTGACTACCTGGGAATGACAGTATAAATCAGCAGTGGGATAGGAGCCAAGGAATAGCTTATAAAGTAATTGTTGACTTTCTCAGTAAACTTCTGAGCTGATCTTGAGAAACTTGGCCTTTCCATTTTCCATAAACTTGTACTGAAAGATCTCCTGAAAAAAGAGAGGTCATTAAATCCCTTTATATAAGACACCAAAACCTCAACCAAACTGAAGGTGGTATATTACTCTGAATGAGGTGTTTAACTAACAACATTGTGATGCAGTGCTCATCGTTCAGACTGACTGCAATGAACTAAGAATGGGAAGAAGCTGTTATGTTATTTTTATCTTTACCATTCTTTTTTGGCTGGTTAGTACTCACAGAACAAGTCTGCTACTGTTTTGGGACACTCACTCCCAAAAGTCAGTCATGATAACCGACTTGAGATTATAATCATGGATAGTGTCCTTACTATCTGTTTGAATCCTAGATCCACTAGGACACCATTGATGTCACCACCAGGTCCAAGCAGCGCAAAGTAGGTGAACCCAGGGAGATCAGGTCACACTTAAATCCCCTTCTTTCTAGCTAAATCCTGAACATCTGGGATAGGAGGCTTTTGATCCCTCTGCCCTTCCTCCTCATGACTCACTCATCTCTGATTATTCTTTTTCTTTCTGCTTTCTGCTTAAAGTGAGACTCAAGGTTAGAGAGGTACTCAACACACCTGCCTCCTCTGTAACACTTCTGTGAGCAAAGTAGATGAGAAGTGCCCTGCTCAGCCTGAGACTTGCACATTTTTGCCAGGTCTCAGAGTAGCTCATAGAGCAAGCGGTTGAGTGCTCCCCCATTACAGCAATTGCAAAAACAGGTCAGGAACAGAGCTGACACTTTCCTAAATCTGCAGCTCTCTCATTCCCTTCTGGGTTTGCTTATTGTATCCAAGGGAAAAAGAACAGGAATTAATAGGAGCACACGAGCTACCATGACTTCTGTGTAAATTAAAACAGTTTCTGTTATCTCCAATACAGCATAAAAGACTCAAAAGTAGTGGATTCATCCCTAAAAGCTCTCTGCTGCGAAAGAGAAAGCACAGACAGCTCATATTGTTACTATGGAAGCCTAATTTAATATAAAAATATTGAGAGCTGTAGAGCTAGTTTTCTTTCTCACATTTTTTTCCTTTCAAATCCCGCAGGATTATCAAAGTCTCCCCATGAGGAGCTCCCCTCAGCAAACATAGCTTTTATATGCTACCAGAATAATGAACAAAAAAAGACAGCCTGGAAAGAGAAACGTTACTCGTCTCATGCAGAAACATAGCACAGACACTCAATTTGGTGGTGTTAAGTTGTGCTGAGGTGTGAGATGTCTGTACCGGGGGCTATTGGGGTAGAGTTCTTTGACTGTACAACGCTGGGATTAATAAGGAGCAGCAGGGAGGTGACATCTTACCTCTGTGTGATGCTGCTGAGATCAATAACAGAACAACACATTCACTCTGGGTGGCCACTGATCCAAAAACAGAAACTGGAAAGCACACAGAAAATAGCTGCGAACTAGCTAAAAGTACAGAAAAAAAT